>JASKUP010000026.1:3000000-3182500 GCA_030448955.1 Trichopoda pennipes | reverse complement strand
TTATTATTATTATTATTATTATTATTATTATTATTATTATTATTATTATTATTATTATTATTATTATTATTATTATTATTATTATTATTATTATTATTATTATTATTATTATTATTATTATTATTATTATTATTATTATTATTATTATTATTATTATTATTATTATTATTATTATTATTATTATTATTATTATTATTATTATTATTATTATTATTATTATTATTATTATTATTATTATTATTATTATTATTATTATTATTATTATTATTATTATTATTATTATTATTATTATTATTATTATTATTATTATTATTATTATTATTATTATTATTATTATTATTATTATTATTATTATTATTATTATTATTATTATTATTATTATTATTATTATTATTATTATTATTATTATTATTATTATTATTATTATTATTATTATTATTATTATTATTATTATTATTATTATTATTATTATTATTATTATTATTATTATTATTATTATTATTATTATTATTATTATTATTATTATTATTATTATTATTATTATTATTATTATTATTATTATTATTATTATTATTATTATTATTATTATTATTATTATTATTATTATTATTATTATTATTATTATTATTATTATTATTATTATTATTATTATTATTATTATTATTATTATTATTATTATTATTATTATTATTATTATTATTATTATTATTATTATTATTATTATTATTATTATTATTATTATTATTATTATTATTATTATTATTATTATTATTATTATTATTATTATTATTATTATTATTATTATTATTATTATTATTATTATTATTATTATTATTATTATTATTATTATTATTATTATTATTATTATTATTATTATTATTATTATTATTATTATTATTATTATTATTATTATTATTATTATTATTATTATTATTATTATTATTATTATTATTATTATTATTATTATTATTATTATTATTATTATTATTATTATTATTATTATTATTATTATTATTATTATTATTATTATTATTATTATTATTATTATTATTATTATTATTATTATTATTATTATTATTATTATTATTATTATTATTATTATTATTATTATTATTATTATTATTATTATTATTATTATTATTATTATTATTATTATTATTATTATTATTATTATTATTATTATTATTATTATTATTATTATTATTATTATTATTATTATTATTATTATTATTATTATTATTATTATTATTATTATTATTATTATTATTATTATTATTATTATTATTATTATTATTATTATTATTATTATTATTATTATTATTATTATTATTATTATTATTATTATTATTATTATTATTATTATTATTATTATTATTATTATTATTATTATTATTATTATTATTATTATTATTATTATTATTATTATTATTATTATTATTATTATTATTATTATTATTATTATTATTATTATTATTATTATTATTATTATTATTATTATTATTATTATTATTATTATTATTATTATTATTATTATTATTATTATTATTATTATTATTATTATTATTATTATTATTATTATTATTATTATTATTATTATTATTATTATTATTATTATTATTATTATTATTATTATTATTATTATTATTATTATTATTATTATTATTATTATTATTATTATTATTATTATTATTATTATTATTATTATTATTATTATTATTATTATTATTATTATTATTATTATTATTATTATTATTATTATTATTATTATTATTATTATTATTATTATTATTATTATTATTATTATTATTATTATTATTATTATTATTATTATTATTATTATTATTATTATTATTATTATTATTATTATTATTATTATTATTATTATTATTATTATTATTATTATTATTATTATTATTATTATTATTATTATTATTATTATTATTATTATTATTATTATTATTATTATTATTATTATTATTATTATTATTATTATTATTATTATTATTATTATTATTATTATTATTATTATTATTATTATTATTATTATTATTATTATTATTATTATTATTATTATTATTATTATTATTATTATTATTATTATTATTATTATTATTATTATTATTATTATTATTATTATTATTATTATTATTATTATTATTATTATTATTATTATTATTATTATTATTATTATTATTATTATTATTATTATTATTATTATTATTATTATTATTATTATTATTATTATTATTATTATTATTATTATTATTATTATTATTATTATTATTATTATTATTATTATTATTATTATTATTATTATTATTATTATTATTATTATTATTATTATTATTATTATTATTATTATTATTATTATTATTATTATTATTATTATTATTATTATTATTATTATTATTATTATTATTATTATTATTATTATTATTATTATTATTATTATTATTATTATTATTATTATTATTATTATTATTATTATTATTATTATTATTATTATTATTATTATTATTATTATTATTATTATTATTATTATTATTATTATTATTATTATTATTATTATTATTATTATTATTATTATTATTATTATTATTATTATTATTATTATTATTATTATTATTATTATTATTATTATTATTATTATTATTATTATTATTATTATTATTATTATTATTATTATTATTATTATTATTATTATTATTATTATTATTATTATTATTATTATTATTATTATTATTATTATTATTATTATTATTATTATTATTATTATTATTATTATTATTATTATTATTATTATTATTATTATTATTATTATTATTATTATTATTATTATTATTATTATTATTATTATTATTATTATTATTATTATTATTATTATTATTATTATTATTATTATTATTATTATTATTATTATTATTATTATTATTATTATTATTATTATTATTATTATTATTATTATTATTATTATTATTATTATTATTATTATTATTATTATTATTATTATTATTATTATTATTATTATTATTATTATTATTATTATTATTATTATTATTATTATTATTATTATTATTATTATTATTATTATTATTATTATTATTATTATTATTATTATTATTATTATTATTATTATTATTATTATTATTATTATTATTATTATTATTATTATTATTATTATTATTATTATTATTATTATTATTATTATTATTATTATTATTATTATTATTATTATTATTATTATTATTATTATTATTATTATTATTATTATTATTATTATTATTATTATTATTATTATTATTATTATTATTATTATTATTATTATTATTATTATTATTATTATTATTATTATTATTATTATTATTATTATTATTATTATTATTATTATTATTATTATTATTATTATTATTATTATTATTATTATTATTATTATTATTATTATTATTATTATTATTATTATTATTATTATTATTATTATTATTATTATTATTATTATTATTATTATTATTATTATTATTATTATTATTATTATTATTATTATTATTATTATTATTATTATTATTATTATTATTATTATTATTATTATTATTATTATTATTATTATTATTATTATTATTATTATTATTATTATTATTATTATTATTATTATTATTATTATTATTATTATTATTATTATTATTATTATTATTATTATTATTATTATTATTATTATTATTATTATTATTATTATTATTATTATTATTATTATTATTATTATTATTATTATTATTATTATTATTATTATTATTATTATTATTATTATTATTATTATTATTATTATTATTATTATTATTATTATTATTATTATTATTATTATTATTATTATTATTATTATTATTATTATTATTATTATTATTATTATTATTATTATTATTATTATTATTATTATTATTATTATTATTATTATTATTATTATTATTATTATTATTATTATTATTATTATTATTATTATTATTATTATTATTATTATTATTATTATTATTATTATTATTATTATTATTATTATTATTATTATTATTATTATTATTATTATTATTATTATTATTATTATTATTATTATTATTATTATTATTATTATTATTATTATTATTATTATTATTATTATTATTATTATTATTATTATTATTATTATTATTATTATTATTATATTATTATTATTATTATTATTATTATTATTATTATTATTATTATTATTATTATTATTATTATTATTATTATTATTATTATTATTATTATTATTATTATTATTATTATTATTATTATTATTATTATTATTATTATTATTATTATTCTCTGAAGAAAATATTGAAAAAGAAACAAGATGGCATACCCAGCAAACACAAATTAGTAAAACTCAATTTAGTAAATATAAAATTAACCAACAGATAAGCACAGCCAAGTGGACTACTGTTGAAAGCCTAACAAACCCAAACAAAATGCTACAAATGATTAATGAAAAGTTTAAACAAATATATGATAATTCAAAAATTAAAATCAAAAAACACAAAAATAGAGTGCCGAACCCATGGATAAATGTCGATTTAATAAAGTGTTGTGAGAATAGGGATAAACTTTATAAAAAATGGTTATCAAATAAAAATAATAAAACTTTTGAGACTGAATACAAAAAATACAGAAATATGTTAAATAAAAAAATAAACTATGCCAAAAATATGTATTACAAAAATAAATTTTTCGAGAACAGAAATAATATACGAGTAACTTGGCAATTAATAAATGAAATTTTAGGGAAAAAGACAAATAGAATTGATGACATAATTTGTAAGAACTTTGGAAATAAAAACAAAACAGAAATATGTAACTCTTTTGCTATTAATTTTAAAGAAAACGTGGAAAATATAATACATAAATGCAATATTAGTACATTAATGGAAACTCCTCATATACTTGCAAATTCTATTTATATGGATATAACGTGCGAAGAAGAGGTCAACGGAATAATTAGGACATTGAATAATAAAAAAAGTGCAGGAGCAGATGGAATTAGACCTATTGATCTGAAAAATAACGCCAATGTGATGACTCCAATTATAACTAAATTGATCAACTTGATTTTGAATACTGCAACAGTCCCGGATTTGTTCAAAGTGTCTTGTGTAAGACCAATATACAAAAATGGCTGCAGAACTGATTTTAGTAATTATCGACCGATTTCAATCTTACCGGTGATGGAAAAGATTATGGAGGAGATAATAGTCAAACGCCTAAGTGCTTTTATAGAAAAATATAAAGTCATCAATCAAAATCAGTTCGGGTTCCAAAAGGGTAAAAACATAAATAAACTGCTGGGAAACTTTGCAAATTATATCAATCAACAGTTAAGTAAGAATAACCACTGCCTAGCCTTGTTCATTGATTTCAGCAAAGCTTTTGACACACTACCACATGTCAAACTTTTGTCAACATTGGAAAGGATGGGAATACGTGGAAGTTGTCTGAAACTTTTTGAAAACTACTTAAAATGTAGAAAATTTTTCGTAAAAATATCCGAACATATTAGTAAGGAAATGGCGATGGATTATGGTGTCCCGCAAGGATCTAAATTAGGTCCAATTCTATTTATTATATATTCAAATGATCTCATTAATACTCTCAAAAACAGCAAAATATATGCTTATGCAGATGACACTACTATAGTTGTGGCACACAAAAAAGCTAAATGTGCATTAGAAATTATGCAAATCGAACTGGAAAATGCTCAAAGATGGTGTCATGACCAAGGAATAATAATAAATTCGTCAAAAACAAAACTAATGCATATCAAGCCACCACACATCCGATACGAGGACTTAAAACTGAGATTGCATTGTACAGAATGTCTACACGAAACGAAAAGGTCAACCATCCACTGCAATTTTAAAGAATGCAATAAAATTGTGGAATTGGTAAATTCGTACAAATACCTTGGCGTAATTGTGGACAATAAATTCAACTGGCATGAACACATAGAATACCTAAGAAAAAAATTAAGGAAAGCCTCTTATATGCTAAATCATCTAAGATTCCGTTCGAATATAGTGGTACTAAGGCAAGCTTACTTCGCGCTAGTAGAATCAATTATTCGACATGGTATTACAGCCTGGGGAAGTTCCAACTATTGTAGAAAACTCCAATCATCGCAAAATGCATTATTAAAAATACTGGATACAACCGTACGTTATAGAAACTATAGACAAAACTATGATGATATAGGAAACAACAGGGAAACAGAAAATATTACAAATACCGATACTGTTTCTAATTCAACAATAATCGATGCGTCAACCGCTACAAATATGACAGCAAATATAACAGTAAATAACTACGGTAACACATACAACGATGAAGCAAATAGAACCCTGAGGGACATACAAATGTTAAATATAAAAAGTATCTACTTCATTACATTGGCAATTGAATTTAACAAGGACACCCGTTTCTTTACGGAGATTGATCATAATTATCAAACACGCCGAAAAACAGGAGGTAGATTCAAAGTACCGCAATATAAAAACAACTACGGAAGGAACTCACTAGCTGTTGTACTACCCACAATATTTAATATGATGCCACCGGACATCTTTAATACTGCAACAAATCAACACAAAACTAAGAGAGTTATTAAACAATTTTTCATGGACACGCAGTAATATGTATTGATTTTTAAAGTTGAATAATATTATATTTAGAATGCAACGAATGTTTCAAACTTTTATTATAACATTGTGTACCTGCAGACAAGCCCAAGCGGCTTCGCAAGGTCCTTTATGTGTAATAATGTTTTAAATTAATGTAATGTAAATATGAAATGTTACTAATGTTGAGAATTGAATAAAATTAAATTGAATTAAATTGAAAAAAAAAAAAAAAAAAAAAAAAAAAAAAATTATTATTATTATTATTATTATTATTATTATTATTATTATTATTATTATTATTATTATTATTATTATTATTATTATTATTATTATTATTATTATTATTATTATTATTATTATTATTATTATTATTATTATTATTATTATTATTATTATTATTATTATTATTATTATTATTATTATTATTATTATTATTATTATTATTATTATTATTATTATTATTATTATTATTATTATTATTATTATTATTATTATTATTATTATTATTATTATTATTATTATTATTATTATTATTATATTATTATTATTATTATTATTATTATTATTATTATTATTATTATTATTATTATTATTATTATTATTATTATTATTATTATTATTATTATTATTATTATTATTATTATTATTATTATTATTATTATTATTATTATTATTATTATTATTATTATTATTATTATTATTATTATTATTATTATTATTATTATTATTATTATTATTATTATTATTATTATTATTATTATTATTATTATTATTATTATTATTATTATTATTATTATTATTATTATTATTATTATTATTATTATTATTATTATTATTATTATTATTATTATTATTATTATTATTATTATTATTATTATTATTATTATTATTATTATTATTATTATTATTATTATTATTATTATTATTATTTTATTATTATTATTATTATTATTATTATTATTATTATTATTATTATTATTATTATTATTATTATTATTATTATTATTATTATTATTATTATTATTATTATTATTATTATTATTATTATTTTATTATTATTATTATTATTATTATTATTATTATTATTATTATTATTATTATTATTATTATTATTATTATTATTATTATTATTATTATTATTATTATTATTATTATTATTATTATTATTATTATTATTATTATTATTATTATTATTATTTATTATTATTATTATTATTATTATTATTATTATTATTATTATTATTATTATTATTATTATTATTATTATTATTATTATTATATTATTATTATTATTATTATTATTATTATTATTATTATTATTATTATTATTATTATTATTATTATTATTATTATTATTATTATTATTATTATTATTATTATTATTATTATTATTATTATTATTATTATTATTATTATTATTATTATTATTATTATTATTATTATTATTATTATTATTATTATTATTATTATTATTATTATTATTATTATTATTATTATTATTATTATTATTATTATTATTATTATTATTATTATTATTATTATTATTATTATTATTATTATTATTATTATTATTATTATTATTATTATTATTATTATTATTATTATTATTATTATTATTATTATTATTATTATTATTATTATTATTATTATTATTATTATTATTATTATTATTATTATTATTATTATTATTATTATTATTATTATTATTATTATTATTATTATTATTATTATTATTATTATTATTATTATTATTATTATTATTATTATTATTATTATTATTATTATTATTATTATTATTATTATTATTATTATTATTATTATTATTATTATTATTATTATTATTATTATTATTATTAATTATTATTATTATTATTATTATTATTATTATTATTATTATTATTATTATTATTATTATTATTATTATTATTATTATTATTATTATTATTATTATTATTATTATTATTATTATTATTATTATTATTATTATTATTATTATTATTATTATTATTATTATTATTATTATTATTATTATTATTATTATTATTATTATTATTATTATTATTATTATTATTATTATTATATTATTATTATTATTATTATTATTATTATTATTATTATTATTATTATTATTATTATTATTATTATTATTATTATTATTATTATTATTATTATTATTATTATTATTATTATTATTATTATTATTATTATTATTATTATTATTATATTATTATTATTATTATTATTATTATTATTATTATTATTATTATTATTATTATTATTATTATTATTATTATTATTATTATTATTATTATTATTATTATTATTATTATTATTATTATTATTATTATTATTATTATTATTATATTATTATTATTATTATTATTATTATTATTATTATTATTATTATTATTATTATTATTATTATTATTATTATTATTATTATTATTATTATTATTATTATTATTATTATTATTATTATTATTATTATTATTATTATTATTATTATTATTATTATTATTATTATTATTATTATTATTATTATTATTATTATTATTATTATTATTATTATTATTATTATTATTATTATTATTATTATTATTATTATTATTATTATTATTATTATTATTATTATTATTATTATTATTATTATTATTATTATTATTATTATTATTATTATTATTATTATTATTATTATTATTATTATTATTATTATTATTATTATTATTATTATTATTATTATTATTATTATTATTATTATTATTATTATTATTATTATTATTATTATTATTATTATTATTATTATTATTATTATTATTATTATTATTATTATTATTATTATTATTATTATTATTATTATTATTATTATTATTATTATTATTATTATTATTATTATTATTATTATTATTATTATTATTATTATTATTATTATTATTATTATTATTATTATTATTATTATTATTATTATTATTATTATTATTATTATTATTATTATTATTATTATTATTATTATTATTATTATTATTATTATTATTATTATTATTATTATTATTATTATTATTATTATTATTATTATTATTATTATTATTATTATTATTATTATTATTATTATTATTATTATTATTATTATTATTATTATTATTATTATTATTATTATTATTATTATTATTATTATTATTATTATTATTATTATTATTATTATTATTATTATTATTATTATTATTATTATTATTATTATTATTATTATTATTATTATTATTATTATTATTATTATTATTATTATTATTATTATTATTATTATTATTATTATTATTATTATTATTATTATTATTATTATTATTATTATTATTATTATATTATTATTATTATTATTATTATTATTATTATTATTATTATTATTATTATTATTATTATTATTATTATTATTATTATTATTATTATTATTATTATTATTATTATTATTATTATTATTATTATTATTATTATTATTATTATTATTATTATTATTATTATTATTATTATTATTATTATTATTATTATTATTATTATTATTATTATTATTATTATTATTATTATTATTATTATTATTATTATTATTATTATTATTATTATTATTATTATTATTATTATTATTATTATTATTATTATTATTATTATTATTATTATTATTATTATTATTATTATTATTATTATTATTATTATTATTATTATTATTATTATTATTATTATTATTATTATTATTATTATTATTATTATTATATTATTATTATTATTATTATTATTATTATTATTATTATTATTATTATTATTATTATTATTATTATTATTATTATTATTATTATTATTATTATTATTATTATTATTATTATTATTATTATTATTATTATTATTATTATTATTATTAATTCCTTTAAATAAATATTTCATGATATTTTCATATTATTATTATTATTATTAATTCCTTTAAATAAAAACAAAAATTTTTATTTAAAATAAACATTTTATGATATTCTCATAAAACATTTATCCAAATAAAAATAAAAAATAGATTTGAAATGTATTGTAATGGGGGAATTTTACCCCAATATTGTATTGAAAAAACCTAAGAGTCTTATATCCAAAACCAAACTAATTTTTTCATAAAATCAACATAGCATAGACAGCAAGACAAAGACACTTTCATACAATCACTACAAAACATTTCAAAAACGACAAAAAAAACTTTGTTTATTTTCAATCATTTCTACATAAGGGTTGCCATTGGAAACCATTCATAAGCAATTTGAAAATTCAAGAAAAATAAAAAACATTTGTAAATAATTTTACAGAATTGCAAAAAAGCAACGAGCACATGCAATGGAAATAAGCAATTTATAATTATTCGGAATCTTTTTCAATATAAGCGTAATTTTATTTCCTGCTTGATTCTTTTAAATAATTTTTTTAGCAAAATACTCAATAATGAATAAGGATCCTACTACTAAATTGCAGAAAACAAACAATTTTTTAGTTGATGAACTTTTTAAAAAAGATATTATTTCAGTAATAGACTTAAGACTAATTAAATTCTCCAAAGCTGTATGGAGTACATAAGATCCGTAAGCAGAATTTTCCTTTAAGGCCTATTTGCTCTTGCATTAATTCCCCGGCCTACGGACTGTGCAAGTATATAACGAATATTATTAAGGTAATAACTGGACAATCAATAAATAATATAAGAATTTCATTGGAATTTAAAGATAAAACCAACAGAATAGATATAGAAGATAATGATAAATTGTTTTCATTTGATGTAGTTTCACTTTTTCCAAGTATTCCTGTAGGTTTAGCTTTGAGGATTGTAGAGAGAAAATGGCAGATAATAGAGCAAAATACGAATATTGAGAAGGAATTATTTTTTACGTATTCTTAAGTTTTGTGTTGAAGATAACAAGTATTTTCAATTTGATAGGATATATCTGCAAAATGAGGGCCTCCCTATGGGCTCTCCAGCATCTCCAATTATAGCTGATATTGTGATGGAGGAATTACTAAATTCATGTATTAGTAAAATGCATATTAAACCGAAGATTATCACAAAATATGTAGATGATTTATTTTGTATAACTTCGGTAGATGCAGTGGATGATATTTTGTCAGAATTGAATAGTTTTCATCCGAATATTAAATTTACGATTGAAAGAGAAAGGGAATAATAAGAAAGGGAAATAAGTTAGTATTTGATTGGTATAAGAAACAAACATCTTCTGGAAGAATTATTAATTTTTATTCCAAACATCCGAGAAAAATGATAATAAACACGGCGAAAAATATGATAGACAGAATATTGACTATAAGTGATAGAGAATATCATTTGCAAAATAAGGACGCAATAAGAGATATACTTAATGACAATGATTTTCCAGTAGAATTAACTAACCGATTAATTAGACAATATGGTAATCATAGGCATAATTTAGGAAATACAACGACAGAACTTATGTTCCTGGAATATCAGAAAGATTAAGAATGTCTAAAATATATGACACAGATAGATATATAATTGCACACAGAACATACAACACATTAAATAAATTATTCAGCAGTATGAAGGATAAAATAGGAAAAATGGAAATATCTGATGTAGTATACAGAATACCATGTGGAGGAAATGACCAGGTGAACTGTCACAAAGTTTATATTGGGACAACAAAAAGTAAACTTAAAACAAGATTAGCTGGTCACAGATGTGACCAAAAATATAGGAATATTTCAACACAGAAGACATCCTTATCTCCACATTGTAAGAAATATAATCAATATCCAAAGTTTGAGGAAGCATCAATATTAGATATAGAACAAAACTATAAGAGACGTTTTATGTTAGAAATGTTAGAAATTGTTAATATACCAAATGTAAGGAGAATAAATTTCAAAACAGACACAGACAATTTAGCGCAGAATTATAGGTACTTAATTCAAAAGACACATAACTTGTTATAATTATTTCATAAGAAAGAATTTGTTATATAATTTCCATTTCCTTGTTTTTTGTATGTTAAAATTTTTGTATGTATATATATGAAGAAAATTATTTTATATGTGTTTGCCAATTGTTTTCAAAAAGCTTTTCAAATTGTCAATAATAAACAAATTATGTGTCTTTTTAATTAAGTACCTATAATTTTGCGCTAGATTTCCTGTATCTTTTTTGAAATTTATTCTCCTTACATATGGTACATTAACAATTTCTAGTATAAACATATAACGTCTCTTATAGTTTTTTTCTATATCTAATATTCTCATATCCTCAAACTTTAATCTATTTATTTAATTATTTATTCAAAAAACAAAATTTTTTGCAGAACGGTGTAAGAAAACGAAAACAATAAATCGATCTCAACAAAAAAATTTTAAAAATATGAACTTTATAAAAGACTAAAAAAACAACAAAAAACTTTAAAATGTTTATATTTAAATGAGAGAAAGAGATAGATTTAATAAACAGCTGCCGAGTTGCAAAAACAAAAATTTATCAGTATTGTTTAGGTTGTAGACCTTATCGGTTGTCGAATGCTTTGAAAATAAATAAATAAATTTTCGCTAAAATAGAAATGAATCGGTGCCAACCCGCTTGAAGAAACCTAACAACAGAATTAAGTAAAAGCTGAATAGTTTATTATTATACAAAAAGAAAATGCTGTCAAATGAAAAAAGAAAAAAATCACATTAAAATGAAAACAACATAGATTTTTTTTTAGACAAAACAAAAACTATTAAAAATTAGTTCATAATATGATAATTGTTTAAAGTAATGGTAACGAAATGCTACTGTTAATAATTTTGGTAATAAAATCAAGCAATAAAAGAGTGCAGAAAAAAATATTTTAGAAACTTCCACCAATTTGTATCGGAAAGAGTAAATCCTTTAGAATAAAAACATACATAATATATTTTTCAATTAATTTTCCACATATAATAAAAAGGCGATCAACATTTTTGTTGTTGTTGATTTTTTCAGCTCATGTGTTTTAAAAACGTTTTATTTCAATTTACCAAATTTTTTTTATTCTGACATTATAAATCACCAGCTTATAGAGAGAAAAAACAACAACTTAGAAACAGTAAAAAACTCCAGTTTCATCTGTATCAGGTTGACTCACCCTCTACTTGTGTTTAGCTAAAGCAGCCAGCAGAAATACTCTCATGTAGGAAATAGATATAAAGTTATATTTATAAATTGGTGGCTCTCAAATTAAATGTGCTATTTTAATATATAATTGAAACACATTTAAGAGTATTGGTTATTCAATATTGTACTAAGTAAAAGTCGGTAAGTATTTTTGTTATTGGAGTAATTATGGTACAGTTTTCTTATCAATTTAATTAAATTACTGTTATGCGTTCTGGCTTTGATAACGTTTTAAAAATACTAGAATATATATTTTACATCACAGAATTAAAAGAATATTAACCGTTCCCTCAAAGCTTTTTTATTATTATTTACTTAGAATGGAAACTGCAAAGAGATTTTTTTCTCATTTGCACTTGTAAAATTGGATTAAGCCATGTTTTTGAATAAGATATGCAAATACAAGCATGGCCATTCGTATAAATTAATAGACCTAAAAACTAAATAAAAAAGCAAATATATTTTAATACTTTATTTATTAAACAACAAGCGAAACAGCCAACAATGACATTTTCATTATCCCTAATTAACATTTTTCAGAATTAACATTTTTCCGAAATTTCTGTTTTTTTTTGTTTTATTTGTTCTGAAAACAAAACCGAAAAATTTTAGATCGTGTCCTACATTATAAAGCTGAAGCTTAAAGAGAACATTTTGAGAGCAAAAAAAGCATAATAATTTTGGGCGTTTATATAATGCTTTCTTAAATTTTTCTAAGCAAAACCATTTTAATGGTAATGGTAAAGTTTACACTAAAAAGTGCTATAAAATATTGATATAGATCACAACTTCATTCAGTAATAAATTTTAATGTCAAACCGTTTAAAACCCACGCCAATACCATGTTTAGGTTTTGTTATTCATAAGGAACTATATGTTCTGATTGTTAATTTTTTGCTTCAAAGAACTATTTTAAAGTTTACCCAATTTCGAAGCAAATCCACACTAAAAGGTGATGTTACGTATCATAGTCATGTGTTTATCAAAGTAATCGAATACAAACTTTAACCTAGTAGATATCATTGGTTTAGTCTTCTAAACTGCAATTATAAAGGACACCGAGTAAAAGGACCAAGTGTATGGAATTCTGTACAAAAAAAATTTACCATATTTCGACACAATTCTTCTCTTTTACATGTGAATTTCTAAAATAGTTAAAAATCTCTTCTGTGAAAATATGCTAGGGTTGCTCTTCGAAAATGCTAAGCAAAGAATGAAAAATTCCTTTCGTAAAAAGATTATACTTGAATATGTTTTACCTGACTTTTGAAGAAAGCACTTGATAAAAAATCGACTAATATCTGTCATACAAAATCTGTTGAATATATATCTTATCCAGTTTTTCATCTTATAACAAAATAAGTAATTTCCCCCAGGTTTATGTTCGCTTTTATATTTGTAACTTTGTATGGCGTTTGATGAAAAAAAAATTGAAAATAAACGAACGTAGCTTAACACAATTGCAAAACGGGTTTACTTCTAAAAGAGTTTTAAGTTTCGGCCATAAAACTATAACTATATAAACACTGCTTCGGATACAATATTTGAACCATTGAATTTTTTAACAAGAAAACAAACATTACCAACACAAACACATTACACAGGTGCACAAGCCCAAAGCAATAAAGAACATCATAAACGTACAATTACAAATTATTATGTCACATAAAAAACAAAAAAAAACACCCAATAGGTTCACACATAAACACAAATGGACAACAAGCATGATCGTAAAAGGATTTAATTAGGAAAAGAGACGAATGAAAAGGGAGCGACAAATTAGGTAAAAACAGACAAACGAAAAAGGAGAGATACAGACAAAAAAAAAAGAAAACACGAAGGGAAACACGAACAAGACGAACTATATAAACACAGCTGACAATAGAACGCAACTAGTACAAAGAGAACGCTGAAGATGGCAAACAGCCGAAACCGGTTTGTTCACAAACCAAATTTGACGAGGGTCGACGAAAAACCGTACCCAAATCAAAAAAAAGTTATTTTTGCCTTTGTTTATTAAACATAAGTAATAAGTAAGCAATTATTAAATAGGGCCAATATTGTTAATGGGTAAAACTGATTATTTTTATAATAAAATTAAGTCGAACCACCATTTAATTATTCTTTATTCGATTGAATAATAACTAAAATATTTTACATTTAAGAATATTATTGAGTAAGCAACTAAATGTTATAAACGAAACTGTAACTAAAATTAATTAAGTTCATTCTCAATCGTTGTTTAATTTAAAAGCAGTTAACTGGCGCCCAACGTAGTCTAAGTGAAAGTTAGAAGTAAAATAAAGTTGTGTGAAAAAAAACTCTACATAAATGTCCTTACATTTTTAACAACTAAAATCCTTAGAACTCCCACATAAAAACTTTATTGTGCACCACTGAGAACTATTCGGTGGTAGTAAAAATAAAACAGTTAAAAATTTGTATGCTATGACACAAGGATGCGAAATTGGAAAAAATCTTTAAATTCTTCTTAAAATTAAAATTTATTGAAATCTATATATAATTGTTTAAAAAAACAAATTTATAAGTTACTTTATACAAAGAGGAAATTAAACAAAAGAACCTCACTTATCTTGTAAAAATTGTGTGAAGTAAAGAAAAGCGAAAACATAAAAAATCTATATTTACAAACTTTGTTTCTCTCTGCGAATTGTTAAAATTAAATTTAACAAATGTGAGAAATTAATTAAGAAAAAATCATTAAATTCTTGTTACGAATTCCTAAAGCATAAAATTATATTAATAAAAAAAAAATATAAAATTAAAAAAATATAAATTAATAAAATATATTTAAAAATATTTAAAAGTGAGAAGTTTGCTAAGGAGATTTGCAATATTGGTTTATTTTAGTTGTTAAATTATTTAATTAAATCTAGTTAAATTAGGAAACAATTTTTTTCTCTCAAATTTGATAATATTTCCAAAACTTTTTTTCGAAATACTAACTTAAATTTAAGTAAGCCTAAAATATGTACTAAGTAAACCTAAAATATGTACTAAATCGCAATCAAATTAAATTAAATGAAAATAATGATGTTCAAAGGATCTTAATAAAATATGCTGATTTATTTGGACCAGTTTCCTATACTAGTACAGCTGACAGAAACGTCCGTACTAAAATAAAAACAAGCACCGAAGAGCCCGTATATACAAAATCTTATCCTCACCTAGCAAGTGTTAGAGCTGTAGTAGAACGGCATCAAGATAACCGAAAATACGCGACTCGTTTCCTTTGACATGAAGAATATTTATACTTCAGTACCAACACCTGAAACCTTAGGTATCCTATGCGACACACTAGATAATTTATACGAAAGCCAGTACATCATCGACATTATAGATATAGCAAAGACGATAATCAAACAGCACTGCTTTAGATTCGATAACCACTTTTAACAAATTACCGGATGGACTTGGTATGGGAAACCCAACTTCCGCAATCTCGAATCACTACACGTAAAAACACTAATGTAAAAACACAAAATAACTCATTACTATAGATACGTCGCTGACATTATATGCACCCTTTAACAAGACAACGGTGAACAAATCCTAGCAAACTTAAACACAATTCATAATAATATTACATAAATAATGGAAAAAATAAGACAGAAATTTGGATTATCTTGACATCGCTATAACACAAGGAACTGGCTGTTTAACATTCGACGTTTATAGAAAACCAATTACGACGGACACTACCATCCACAGCACCTCGAACCACCCTACCCAACATAAACTAGCAGCATTTAGATATATGATACACAGACTTAAGAGAATCCCATTTACTCCAAATAAGTACAAGAAAGAACTCGACACAATTTACACCATAGGTAAAAATAACGGCTACAAATCCAATACCATCAATAAACTTCTTAGACAATGCATCACTAAAAACAGGAATAAAGAAGACAAAGTGATAACCGATGAAGCACGACAGCACACTTTCACATACACAGGACCATAAATATACAGACTAACTAACCTTTTTCACAGCACTAAAAACCGGTAACACTCTGAAACATAATCGCAGAACAACGACAGAAATAACTGACAAATTTATGGAGTATACAGACTTATTTGTACCTGCAAACATATAGAGCAAATTGGATGAACACTAAAAACAAAATTTACAAAACACATACGCTCGTACAAATAGAAAAGAGAAGATTCAAACTTTGCATTACACCTTAAAACTCGAACAAATGATACACACGAAGCTTAAAAGATGGAAGTCAAGAATAGAGGAATACGATTATCAGCTCATATACAAACCAGGAAAATCAAATATTGTCGCCAATGGTTTATCAAGACTACTAATAGAAATTAACATGATGACATCATCCAGTGGTGAAACAGAGCATAGTGCCGAGGAAGACAGCACTGATCTCATTCCTTATTGTGAGGCTCCCTTAAACGTCTTCAAAAATCAAATAGTATATTCAGAAGGGAAGAAATCATATCTTCATAGAACACCGCACCCTAATTATAAAAGACATTATATAGACAATGTATAAAGTTTGATGAAAAAAATTTAATTAATGTTTTAAAAGATACCATTAATTCCAATTTTCTGAAAGGATTTAAAATACCTGAAAAGTATGTAGGCATTTTGCAAGAAGTATATAAAAAACCCTTCTCTAAATTTCGTATTAGAATTACTCAAAGGATGATCATGGATGTCTTGGATGAAGAATCTAAATTTAACAACAAAAAATTACACGAAAATTATGTTTAAAGTCATATTTAAAAAATTGATTTTTTTTCTTTTTATTAGGTTAATACCATAAATACCATACTTGACAAGTGCAACTGTAAAAACGTACAAACATAATAGCTCATTAGTTGTAATCAAACAAGGACATGGCAAGATAAGGAATGGAAGCTATAAAATTACACACACCATCGACTTGACTGAGTACGAACGTGTCCTGGCCAGCATTTAACCAATAATTCGCTATAAAACTAACAATAGTGGAAAACTTATTAGACCAACTGCGTGTGAGAAATCCAAACAGAAATAAAAGATCAATCAACTGGATTAAAAGAGTATGAAAATGGTGAGCAGGGAACCCTGTAATACCTTAGCGTGAAACAGTATCAAACAATACACAATTAACTAATATCTATTTAAAAAAACGAACGAAATACTGGACGGGTACAATAGGATAGTGACCGAAATAAACACGAGGAGGACCGAAATTTTCGAATAAGCATTATTCGACAATTTAAGACAGATTAAAGATGAAATAGCTCAGATTTTCATAGCAATACAATATTCTCTCAGAAACAGGGACACTCCCTTTCAAAAATGAATAACAAGCTTTTGAGTATGCAGAACCGTCAATGCTAGTAAAAAAACTCTTTTATTTTGTATATTATATCTATTCCCCAAACAGAAAATACCCTATTCAAAAACATTCTTATTCGCTCAGCAGTGAAAAATAGTAAAAGCATTTAGTTTAGATTTACAAATTTCTTTGTATCACAAACTGAAAAATATAGCATACAGGAACAGTGCATGGTCGTAGATGGAATGACAACTTGTAAAGAAAATCAAGTTCGAAAATTAGCGTAAACCGACTACAATTATCTGCGATTATCAGTTCCAATGTAAACCAATAGTCAAAATAATTTCTGACGGTACAATTTTTCTCATTAAATTTAATGGTAACCCCACCAATGGTAAATACTCTCAAAGTTTAAAGGGTACATTCATCCTTAATTTTTTTAATGAAAAAAAAGAGTACAAACCCCAACGCGGCTTGAGAATGATGCATTCGCGTCGAAAGCGCTCGCATTTGACTACAAATCAGCCAGTTAGGACAGGAAATAGCAATAGCATTTCATTTACTGGCGGAGGGAAGATAAACAACATAATAACGTAAAAAAGCCTGAACACATTTCGTTCAGACGCTTAATCTTATTAGTTGTAGCTGCATAGCAATTGTTTTTATCTTTACATGAAATCAATGTCTTTACATGAAATTAAAGCCAAAAATCCCAGTTTTCCCAATAATTCAAAAAAATTAATAAATCATAAACTTTAATCAGCAAGACGCTGATACCTAAGAAGTGGGAATTAGCACCCTACTAACCATCTTGTATTTAGTTAATACGCAGTACACACAAATACACAATAATAACACTGCATTGCACAACAAGAACAACTGTAACAAAAGCATAAAATTGCTGACAGTTAGTTTTATCTTTATTTATTAAACATAAGTAGCAAATAGGCAATTATTAAATTACATAGGGCAAATATTCGTATATTCTTATTCCGCAATAACCGATTATTTTTATAATAAATTAGTCGAATCGCAATTTAATTATTATTCTTTACTATTTTACATTTAAGAATATTATTGAGTCAGCAACTAAATGTTATTAAAGAAACTGTAAATAAAATTCTTCAACTTCATTCTCAATCGTCAACATCGCTGTCTAATTTATGCACACGCACACACAGATACACACAGATACACACAGATACACACACACACATACATATATACATATATATATATATATATATATATATATATAACCGAAATACCAAATTCTGTTTAAATACCGTTAACAGGAGCAGAAACAATAGATTTTTAATTTGTGGTTTTTATGGGAGGTACTACGCCCCTTTGTCCAATTGGACCGAATTGTAAATCTAAACCATCTGGGGCGCTACCCAAACGCATACAAAAAAATTTTATATATATATAAATACATATCTATCCGTACACAAAAAATTCTACTGCCAATTAGAATTTACTACAGAAAGAAATGTACTAAAATTGATTACATTAAAACTTTCATTACACATCTTTTAATCTAACAGTTCCTGGATGCGTACTGTCATGCTCGTTTTATTTCCTACTTAATTAAATAACTTTCTTTTTAGCACATTATAACAGGAAAATTAAATTGATACACGCATTGGCGATAAATACTTCACAAGTTGCAATTGATTTTAAAACGGGTAAATGTCATGGTATTTTGCTTTATCTCAGCTTTTATAGTGGTGATTGTCTGTACTGCATAAGGCTAAAAGTATGCTATAGCAATTTGTTGATATTTGTTATTAAAGCTTTTCAAATAAAAGTTTTATTTTATGATTCCACAAAATATAATGTATAAAAGCTTGTGACGTCATCCTTTTAGAAAAAAAGGCAATCAAAGTTCATTGTAACAGAAACCTGTTGATTCATTCTTAACGGCCTCAAGTTTTTGCTCATCTCTGCTTTGGAGATTTTAGCAAAGAAAATTCCAAAATATTATGTAATATAGAATAAAAGAGAAACGGAACGTGAGTTGTTAAAAAGCGCAACACGTTCATTGCTCATTCCACTCATTCATTTAAATACAAAAAACAAAAACAAAAAACCGAAAGAAAATTAACACACCCATGTTCATTCATAATTTGAATTCTAGTGCACACTACTTTCTGTCAAGTACTTTAAGGGGATCCAAATTCCTGCTAAATGTATCACTAAAAAATATTATCAATAAATAACTTTTAGGTTGACTGCAAATACATTTGTTTGTAAATTGGCATGTGGAAAAGCAAATCTTTGTACCAAATCTTAGGCCAAACTATTTAAAAACAGCAATTATAGGTTATACATGTGCAGCGAAACCGAACTTGTAAAAGAACTTTGTAAAAGAGATAAAACAGAATGAAAACAATGGAAAGAGAATTTAAATCTGCTATGGAAAAAGTAGGCACAGATTTCAAGGCAAAAAGAAGTTACTGCTTCCTGCCCCAATAATTTTCTGCAAATTTGTATTTGAAAATCTTGCGGCTTTTAGCAAATGCTGCAATTAATTACTTCAGTTTAGGAATAGTTTATATGCTAATTTTTTAATTTTATTTTCTATATTTCACAATTGAAAATATGTTTAAAACAATTTTAAAGCATTGATATTTTAAATGAATTGATTATTGAATTATTTATCAGGGTGTCTGCTCTATTACCATATGTCTGTAATTCGGATCTGTGGCAGTTTCAGGGGTTCTCCAATTTTTCATATCTCAAGTATCAAAATTTCTTAAGCGTAGATTTTGACGCTTACTACTATTTATAGTACAGTTGAGATCATAAGCTTCAATTAAAATCACACTTATTTACTAAAATTTCGATTCCAGTGTTAATTTGTTTTTGGCGTTGCAATTTTATTCAAATTAAAAGCGTAAATTATATATTCTTGGCAAAATTTCGCAAAATCGTTTTTTTGCGCAAAACCTGTATTTTGTTTTGTTTTTTTATTAAAATTTTGGGGTTTTTTTTTAATGAATTTTTAATTCTCTTGAGAATTACCGAGTTTTTGCGTTTGTTTTTTTTTAGTGAACGTTTATTGAAATTTGTATTTTAAACAACAGTTTTTTATAAAGTTTAAGAATAATTTCGATTTATTCAGAAATAGTTAACCACATTTAGATTTTAAATTACATAATACGATTTATTTAAGCCATTATTTACTTATTTGTGTTAATACACAAAAATACGCCGATAAAAGCTACTGTATCAACTGTTATGTCTTCACCTAAATGGATCATAAGTGAGGGAGCTTTTTTAAAATTTACTAAATAGCTTTAATTCTCAACATTTATGAGGTCTAAATCGTATTTACCACACATGCTTGGTTCTGAGTGTTAGTTGTTTTTTTTTCTTCTGATATTTAATCTTAGTTTATAGTATTGAAATGTTGCTGTTGTTTTGTCTTCTATATTTGTTAGACAATTAGTTATCTTTTTATAACTTAAACTAAGCAACTTCGTAACAATTCGATGCTACTGTGAACTCACTCGTCTATTTAGGAAAGAACATATTTATAAATTAAATAAAATGTTACATATAAAACAGTTTTCATTTTAATTTTCACCGCCTCCAAAAGATACATTCTATTGCAAATAACAATAAGAACAAGTATTTATTTCAATTATATAAGTACATACAAATAAAGAATTTTAGATGAAACTGATATTTATTTTTTGTTTACTTTCAGTTAACCAAAAACAGACAAATTTAAGGTAAGTTCAAATAAGATTAAAAATGTTTAATAAAAATATAAATAAAAATAAATTAATAAATAAAATTAAAAATAAATTGTGCATAAGTTATTGAAACTGATGTATAATTTCCCATAGTTCTCTTCGTAACTTAGGCTTCATACAATTTCGGTTACAGATCCTAATGTCTCTAGGTTTGACTACAAACTTTTACTCCAAATGCTTTTTAAGTCATTTTTATCAAAATTTTAAAAAACAAACCAAATATGTGTTTTTCAAATTTTGCCTCCAATTAAATTTGGTGAAGTACTGTTATGTTTAAAATTATTTTGTTTATTACACATTGTGCCCTTTCTGTCTCTTCGTAAACAAAACAATTTGCGCTTTCCAATATTTCTGCCTGGCAATTATTTTGGCGTTTTACAATTCTTCATTTTTATTCTTTTTGTGTTTTGGTTTTTTATATTTTTTGGTTGTTGACGATTGACTATTTGTTTTGATTTCTTTTTAATTTTTATATTCTTTAAAAATTATTTTTATTTAACAGCAAGAATTTCAAAATTAATTGTAATAGAAACAGAATTTTGATAAACAAAAATATATTTAAAAGAAGTTAAAATTAAAAGTGCAATAATTTGTTAAGTGGTTTTTTTGTGAATTAAAACATTTGACGGCGACTTGAAAGCAAGTCGAAATTTTTTAAATAAAGAAATTTCCTATTCTGTATTTACCTTATGATTTCATTGCTAAAAATTTTTCAAAATCAAATAGAATTCCAAAAATATTTGAATTTGACGGCATTAAAGTCTAATTGTTTTCTAAAAATAAAAAGAAAAATTTTAACAAGACGAATTCTTTTCAAAAATGGCAGCCCATGAAAGACCTCGGACATGGGGCCAATATTATACGAAAATATATTCAAACGTTAATGTCTTCAAGTAAGTATAGAATTTGCGCTTTAGTACCTCACAAACTAAATACTATAAAAAATGACATAAAATAGCTTGTACGTCCTATGGCGGTACAATAAAACGGGGATTTAAAAAAGATTGTTTCCAAAAATATCAATATTATTGTTAAGCTTCTACAATTGAATGGTAGCTTTTGTGTATTTATAGCTCATCGTTAGACGTCACTTTGTTATTTCTTTCGTTTTATCAATCTCTCTTCTTAAAAAGTTTTTTAATTATTTACTCTGTCAATATAAAAATATTTTTCATTTTAAATCAGTTAGCAATTTGCAGTTGGCAGATACAAATATGTTCTAAGGTACTAATAAACGTGCATAAGGATTTAGTCAAACGCTAAAAATACAAATGAAAACTCTTAAAGGAGACAAAAATATATTAGCATCTGAATTTTTTTATTAAAATTTAAGCTGGATTGCGCAAATACAAAGTTGTTTAATTTAATGGTTAACACATCTTTGGGTCCATGGTCATGTTAAGAATTTTTCTTGATTTTTTGTTTTCTGGGGAAAATACAAAAAGTTTATTTTTAACGTTTTTTTTTAATCTGAATGAAAACGTGTTGTAAGAACACAAACAACTATGTATTACTTAAGCAAAGAATAGTTGATAAAGCGGAGATTCTAACGGAGATTACAAACAACATCGCATCTTAATAAACCAGTTGCTTTATCAAAAACTCTAAACCAATAGAAAATTTTATTTACATTTTTTGTTACTCATACAAAATATTACGAATATTTTTAAATAACGTGATCTGTTAGCATATTTACACCAGCAGATATCCGTGGCCATCGTTTGTGTTCGACACATAAATCTATTAGTGCAAAGTTGAAGTTGAAATTTTCATACATATAGAAGAACAATTATATGCAATTGTATAATGAGAACAAAATGTTACGTTTTATCAGATTTTCATTTAAGGGATAATCAACAGAAAAATATAATTTATTAAAGTTTTACAACATCTATTGAAAGAATCTGAGTTTGCATAGTTCGTTCTAAAATATTAAATATTCAATGGAGAAAAGTATCGGGTAGGTCGCTGCGGAACACAAAAAGATTTATTTTAATTAAAAACTTAGAGCAGGTTTACCATTAATTATATTTAAAATAAACATGACATTCAGCATAGTTCTGCGATTTTTCAGAAACGGTAATTTGGTAAGAGCAAGTCTAGATTTTTACGGCGGGTTCCATTGTAGTCTACGAAAACAAAATATTAGAAACTGTTTTTGCACCGATTCAATTGCGTTGCTGTAAGTTTTGTACTGCGATTCCAATTTAATTGACCCATATTCCAGAACTGGACGAACCAGTAAAATAAATAGATATTTCGTGATGTAAGGATCTTCAAATTGCTTTGCCCATCGTTTGATGAAACCAAGCTGGCATCTTGCCTTGCTTACAATTAAAGAAATATGTTGAATGAAATTTAGTTTAGGATCTAGTATAATTCCAAGATCTGTGAAACTGCAAACATTTTCCAGCTCATTGCCGCCCAAAGAATATCTAACTTTTAAATGGTTCCTTTGGAAGAAACACTTATATTTACATTTATCGAAGTTCAATTTCATTAGGTTCGAGTCACACCAGGAGTATAAAGAATTAAAATCTATAAAATTATTAAGTCATTAGTATAAAAGAATTTTTGATGACTCCAGGTAACTCATTTATAAATTATGAAAAAAGAAGGAGTCCGAGATGGCTTCCTTGAGGAAGACCAGATGAAACGGAGATTGGCTTAGATTTCGCATTTTTGTATACAACATTCTATTTACTGTTGATAAGGTGAATTTATCCAATTTAAACAATTTTGTGTGAATCCCATATAATGTAGTTTCTTGATAAGTAGTCCATGGTTAACCTTATCAAATGCCTTGCTAAAATCTGTATAAATAACGTTAGTTTGCATTTTATTGGCAAAACCATGATTAATCAAAGTTCTGAGTTTTAAGAGGTTAGTTACAGTAGAATAGCCTTAACGAAAGCCATGTTGACTAGACGATAATATTGAAGACACTTGATGGTACAAATGATCCGTAATTAGTTTTTCAAATAGTTTAGCAATTCCTCTGTAATTAATAATGTCAATTTTTCTGCCAGACCTAATTGATAGAATCCTTTCATACTACTGAAAATATACAAAATTTAATTGAGTAGTTAAACAATATTGCAAGAGGAGCTACAAAGGCCTTTAGGCAGTTTATAAGAACGCAACTTGGAACATTGTCAGGTCCACTCTTATAAAAAAATTTCAATTTTTTCAAATCGTGAAGTACAGATATTTCATCTAAAAATGGCATTAAAATAACCTGACTTCTGGAATAGTGCGTTAATTTTCTATTAAAGTTAATAATCTGATCATCCGCATAGGTAGAGGAAAAGAATTTCGCAAATAGGTTACTTATTTCAATGTTATCATCTGTACACATTCATTGAATTTCATAGAAGGCGGAAAGGTAATAGATTTTTATATTCACAAAATTGTAAAAAGACTTGGGATTCTTCTTAAGGCTATTCTTATAACTGTCAGGTAGCAGTTATAACATTCTTAATTTAATTTTTTGTATTCAGCACGGACAACAGAGTATTTTGCAGAGCCTGCGACTGATCCAGAATTTTTATATTTTTTATACCATTTATTCTTGCAATTTTTAATATTGGAGAGTAACTTACAATTTAATGAAGGTCCAGATAAATGAGAAACTATTTGTTTTGGAATACACTGATTAAGTATCCAATAGATTTTATCATAAAATTTCACAATGATGTGATCAACGACAGCGGACTTATTTTCAGAGTTAACGTATGTTCAGTAATTCTTTGATAATTTGCCTTTTTAAAACATGAACTGTGAACTATTGGATTGCTATCAGAACAGGATATGTAATTACATACATTTATTATAATTTAAGGATGATATCTATCTTCTGGTACAGTTAATGGATCAGTTCGAATAGCCGAATACAATCATTTTTAAAAACCAAATACGAAAGGTTATGGCGGTCATTATAGATGCCATTTATCTGATTGAGATTTAAATCCAATATGCAAACAATAAATTTAGTATATTTCATGCATAAACCAAAACTATATGATGTAAAGAATCCATCATCATTAGAAAACTTCAACAAAATTTTTGGCATGTTAAAGTCTCCAACTAATATGATAGTATAATTCTGATGAGCCATATGCACGATGGCCGCTATGGCTTCAGAATGTTTTTAATAAATTATATCATAAGAATTAAGAGGTGTATATGAACAGGTAATGAATATTTTTTTGTGTTTTAGTTTTACCAAAACAGCGATAAATTCAACATTCAGCAGAGAAGGAACTAATAAAGCTTCGGAAGTAAACTAGAAACTGGAATCAAAACCCACCTCCTTTCATGTTGTTGCCACGATCCTGTCTATATATATTCTGTAGCTATCAGCTAATATTTCAGAGTTTAAAGCAGTTGCATTAATTCAAGTTTCAGTTAACGTATAGCTTGAAGGTCAGAAGAGAAAAACTTCGATTGAATAAAACAGATAAAAAGAGTAAAATTTACAACATAGTTCTTTAGTTTTTTTAAATATATGTTATAGATGTAGGTAGTTGAACAGAATTTCTTTGCCTTGTTTTAAATATAAATTCACGATCGTATATTCTATTGAGCCAGAATTCAGGGAAAAAAACGATGTTAAACAGCTCATTCGGTACAAAAATTTTAAATGATGTAACTATTCTTGAATCAGTATATGCAAATTTATAAACTGAAATGCCTAAGTTGGTACCATATTTCAAATTAATATATGCTTGAACTTCTTCAACAGTATCAGACGCCAAACGAGAAAAGAAAATTGTCTTACTCAGAAGTATAACTCTAAGCGGATTAAGATGACTTCCGGAATTATTCATGATACTTGTAGATGTTAGAGTTTGCGCATAACTAATGTTATGCGCAAAAGATCCAATGTATTATTGATGATTTCATTATTAACTGCTGCTAGTATTTCTGGAACAGTTGACAATTGAGTAAGATGAATTTTGTGTTAGACAGAAAGTAGCGTATTCGCTTTAACAGGTAATGAGGTATTCGGTGACAAAATGGGATTTGATAGTGCATTGAATAGCTGCAGTTCCTCATTTTTCTTTTTTTATTTCAGTGAAATATTCTGCAGTAAATTCATTAATAACCTGGATATTATTATGATTTGAAAATAGTTCACCAAAAACGGCAAGTTTAGTTTAGAGTGACATAAAATACTGGTTGATTTTCTCAAATTCAGCTTTCGAATTTTGAAAAAGCTGGTAAAACTCAATACCAGCATTTCTACAACTTATGCATGTCTAGGTTAAACATTTTTAAGCATCCGCGAGTGCGTCAGCATCCCGTGCGCTAAGATTACTACCACAGCATTTGAGGGGATAGTATTTAAGACATAACCAGCAGGATATTGTTAATAGAAACATCTCCTTCTGTATGGAATGTGTAATAAATTTCGTCACATGAATGAGATTTAATGTAAGGTTTTTTAAGGACATCATAGTTTGTCTTGCGTAAAATTATTAATCCATTTGCAATGCTTTACTGACAAAAGATGTAGGATTATGGAAGAGATGCTTAAAAACAAACATAAAAATATCGGTTAGTTTGCTTAATTAAATGTAATTAAGAACAAGTCAAACTTAAGTTTTTTGTCATTTTTACTCTATTCGTTTATTATTACTTTATCGAATAAACAACTAATTAATATTTAAAGTAAAGTAAAGTAAGTAAATTTATAATAGATTTTTTAATGATTATAAGCTATTGAAACTTTTCAATTTTCGTTTGACAATTTTTTTCTTTCGCTTAAAGTGTTGACACTCAAAGGTACTTATGGTGTGCATCAAATGGTCAAATGATATTTAAATAATAATCTTTGATACCAGACATCAAATTTATATTGTTTAAAATAAAAAAAAAATCTAAAATGTTGTTGCTTGTGCTAGTGGCAATTAATTTGGTATCGTTATACATATTGCACTTATTTTACTTTACAATTCGTAAAGTAAAATAATTCGTTATTATAATAATTAATGAGCTTACTTTGTTACTTTAAAGGAAGTTAAAGATAGAAAAGATTATATAGAACTTACTAAAACATTTAAAAACCGTTTTTTATATCTTCAAACTGGAAATAAAACATTTATTATTTGGAATCTACGTTAATTGTGCTAGAGTTTTTTTAATGCAACTATTTTATAATATTCTCATAAAATATTTATTACTAAAACTTTGAAAATGTATTATTGCAGGGAGTAAAATTCTTATTTAATAATTTGGCTTGAGATATAAGATCCTTGAGTTTTCTATACAAAATTTGGGCAACATCCATTGATGTACTGCATAAGCAGTAGAGAAATAGTTACATGGATATGCTTTCCCGCAATAACAGAATATTGAATATTAAATATTTTATCAAAATTTTATAAAATATTGTTACGCTTATACCTCTTATAAACGTTTTGTTGTGCGTTCTTTATTGCAAAATAAATAACATCACATTTTAGAGATTTTAAATTAATTACAAGTATATTTACTTCAACTACACACATAGTTGACACTGCAGAACAATTTACTTAAGATGTACGTCTTTACTTCACGATGTTTATTTTTCAACTAACTAAATATCCACAAATATAAAAGGCAGCGTCTAGCCTACTCCCTTTCTATCACATTTTCTTGTTTTTATGTTATTCATTCAATGTATAGGCGCCTGCTGATAAAGTTTCTTCCTGGAATTTATATTAAGTAAGTTATTGTTGTCTTGCGTGCATAAATTTTCTTAGAAAGCTATGCTATGCAGTTGTTAGCTTGCGTGCATAAGTTTTCTTACGCAGTTAGTAAACAGTATACTCAGTTGTTTACTTTATTACTTAATTATTTTCTTTTAAAACTTAAGCAGGACGCATCGGTAACAATATTTATACAATACGTTTAAAGGAGTTTAGCGCAATTAGCGTTGATTACCTTTAACTGAATGTGTGTTAATGAGGGCCCGAACGACTACAAATTTTATTAAAGAAAATTGATATTTAAAATTTAACTGATAGGAATTATAAGTTGCATGAGGTGAAACAAGTACAATAAGACAAAAAAAATTAAATTTATTGCCTTTAAGCATCTGGTTCAAAACAATAAAACGTTTAGGTGGCGTATGAACTTCGTCTAATTAAATAGTTGTTGATATAAGATTTTTTCAGTATTTATTATCTGTAATTATTAGAAGGTTTCTATTGGCATGCCCGTTTCTACAACGATTTCTTATGTTCGAATTTGTGGCCTAACACTGACATCCGTAAAGCAAACATTCAGCACTTTATATTTTGTGAAAAAATTGTTTTTATATTTATATTTATTATTTTGAATATTTTTTAAAGAAGTGTTAGTTTTTAAATCAAATGTCACTTTTCTATAAAAACATTCAATTTAAAGAGGCAAAACAAAACAAATAAAAGTAAATTTATAAAATGTTTGCAAAGCGAATTCACTACAAGAGAACTAGTGGGAAGCACGTGTCCAAAATATTTGTATCAGCTTTTTGGCTAAAATTGTACTAAATACATATTCATAGAGGTTTTTAATATTTTCTATATTAAATATAAAAATACAATTTGTACAATGCTTTACTTTAAAATCTGTACAATAATTTGTTTAAATGTACATTTTTACATAAAGTTTTAAGAGTAACTTAAAATATGAAAAGCAGAAGTATTAATTTGCAAGTACTGATACAGTTTCCACTTAAAAATTTTAAATACAAAAAATTTTGCTCTTAAAAAATGTTTAAACTTTTTAATTTTTTAAGACTATTTAGAATTAGTAACTGGACTTTTAAAATCATAAAAACTAGCTAACACTTTAAACTAAATTATTACCATCTATGTTATAGATATTTTTTATATTTTTTGTGCAAGTAATAAAAAAGGACCGACTTGTATATCCACACCTATCTTTTTAAGTTTTATATAAGCCTTACATAAGTAAAATATCTCAATTATTATTTTAGGGATTGGGATGTTTATGAAATAATTTAATAATTCCTTAAAAATTGAAATATCCCGTTTAAAATTTAGAAAAATAAATAGCGTCATAAACTAAGTCAATGTGGTAATATTTTAGTTTTCGGGATCGATTTCACCAAAAAACAAAAACCAATATCTTTAACCTCTCTAATTTATTTGTTTGGATAAATACATAAAATATGTTTTAATTTTAACAATTTGCTTGAGCTGCAAACAACCCCTTTTAAAAAAACAGTGCGCAAAACAGTACTTTAACTAATGAATACTTTAGCAACTTTAGTATTTTGATTCTGACAATGCCGTTATTTTCAGTTGTCATTTTGTAGTTAATGATGTATAAAAATGTACATATATTATTTTATACGCTCCACAAAAAATGTTTTTAATATTTTCAGTAAAATGAAAAAAATTTTTTATGTTTTTTTATTAATCTTTTTAATCAAAAACAAAACACAAAAAAGTAAATCTACAAGATTTACGAAAAACTTACAAAGAATTTTTTTCTATTAATAAACTAAGTATTCGGATAACGAGCTTTGTTTTGATTACATGTTCATCAATAAAACTTTTATTTTAAATAATTAATTAAAAGATTTAAACAATTTTTATATTGAATGTCATTTTATGTTTTAGTTTTTATTATTATTAGCGTAAGTCACCTTTTCAAAAAAATTGAGTTAATGGCAATTTCATTTTTAAAAAATTTGCAATCAATAAGTTGAGAGAGAACTAATGAGATTTGTTCAAGAGAAGTTTATTTTTAAATGGCGTAAGTCGCTGTACTCCGAAAATTTTATACGGGGCTTCGTGTGAAAAAATAGAAACATGTAATAAGTGTATGTGAAGTATTATTTTAAATAATTTTCAATATTTTTAAAAAGTTTGGATCATTCGATTTAATTTGATAAGTCCAAAAGGTTTTGTAAATTATAATGTTATCTAATATAGTACACATAATTAGCGTTATTTTATTAAAATTACTTTTATTCTCAGGAAGTTGCCTTGTGTTATATAAAACTACTTAAAAATGTCACAGCTAAAAAGCATATTATTGCATATAGTGGCTCATGTACAGACAAAATAGTAACATAAAACTGCCATTAACTTGGATGAAAATTGTTCATCTTCAGAAAGTAATACTTCTAGATTACAAATTTTTAATTTTGGGCCATTTATACTTATCAAATGATCGTGACTTTGGTGTAATAGAAACCGCCTTGAATTATTTAATTGTTTTATAAACCCCAAATGAATACTATAGCGTCAGCTGCCTACCTAAAAAAATCCTTCACAGTATACAACATGGAAGAAAAATATTTTATTTCAACACAATCATTGAAAAAATTTGTTTCAAAAAGAAAAGTAAATACAGACCAATACAAAGTGAATTTGGTAAAAATTCAATGGATACAATAAAAAAAAGGATTTCTACCTGTGGATTTGTCACCAAAAATAAGAAGACCAAGGCGTTATTCACAAATAGAAATGGATCCATTATATGCTGGATCTCGTCCTGTCCCTACAGCAAAATAAAAAGACATGACGGACTTACTTAATTATATACCCCCAATATACCACAGTTATTTTAAAAGGTTTAATCAAAACACAATTTCCAAGGACTAAATCACTCCTATTGATGCCGAAAATTAAATCGAACTGATGTATTTTCAAACAAATAACTTATACTTTCATATGTTACTAAAATCAAAAATACTTAAATCGAAACTTCATATTAAATATGTTGATGGTATGAATTACCATTATTATAAACGTAATTTAATCAATATTTTAAGTAAATCACTGTTCTTTCAAAACATCACTTCAGTAAAATACGTCGGATAAAATTAGTATATGTCAGTTATTTTTCTAAACTTTTGATTTTAAAATTGACTTAAAGGAAACCCTTATGTAGAAAGATTGGTAATAAAAAGTGTTTTTGTTTTCGAAATGCTTGCTGTGTTTTTGTATAGAAGTGTTTTACAGTTTTGTTGTTTGCTGTGTTGCTTAAGTAAGAATTCTTATTTATTAAATTTATCTTACGACATAAGACGCTTGAGTTTTCTATACAAAATTTGGGGTAAAATATACTGAATAGTCATAAGGAAATACTCTCCCTCACAGTAATACATTTCAAATATATAATTTTTTGTTTAGAATAATAAATATTTTATGGGAATATCATAAAATATTTATGATAATTAAAGGAATATAGCACATATTAACCTAGATTAAATTAAAAAAGATTCCAAAAAATAAAATTGTTTATTTTTCAAATTAAATATGAATGGCTTACAAAATAAACCCTTATGCAGAAAGATTGAAAATAAAAAGTGTTTTTGTTTTCGAAATGTTTGCTGTGTTTTTGTATAGAAGTGTTTTTGAGTTTTGTTGTTTGCCTTGTTGTTTAAATAAAAATTCTTATTTTCATATTCAATTTGGCTTACAATATAAGACACTTGAGTTTTCTATGCAAAATTTGTGGTAAAATAAACTGATGAGCTATATGAGCAGTGGTGAAATGGCCATAAGGAAATGCTCTCCCCGCAGTAATACATTTCAAATATATATTTCTTTTGTTTGGGTACGGTTTTCCGTCGACCCTCTTCACATTTGGTTTGTGAACGAAAAGAACACTGAAGATGGCAAACAGCCGAAACCGGTTTGTTCACAAACCAAATTTGACGAGGGTCGACGGAAAACCGTACCCAAACAAAAGAAATTTTTACCCCGTCGGAGAATCCAAACACATATCAAATATATATTTGTTTGTTTAGAAGATTAAATATTTTATGATATTGTCATTAATAATTTTTTAAAGGAATGCAGGAGTTTATAATAAATCCGATAAAACTTTTTGCTTTCTCATTTCGCAGAAAAGCATTTTTTCGTTATTGATAAAAATGCAAGTTTGTATTGCCCACTATTAGAAACTTTTTTACTAAAATCTATTTTTAAAATACCAAACATGTTCCATTTATAATTTTTAAATATCTTTTAATTATTTATTTGCAAACAGTGAGACACACACACAGAGTGAAAGATAGAGAGAGATTTGATTAAATTGTATAAAAAGCATGAGGCTGTAATTTATGATCAGGTGTTTAGTTAACAAAACCACTTTGTTTTATCTATTTTTGGCGCATTTTATGATTTACAAACAAATAAGAATAAGTTCACAAGTTAAAAATAGATAAGCTACACCAGGTAACATAAGGAAAATTATTGTGGGACATGCAAATTAAATTTTCCTGAAAAGTGCAAAAATAGTCAAAACTAAGTCGATAATCAAAAATTAATTTAATAAAGTTGCTTACAGGGTAGTTTTCTATTTGCGCGACCATTTTGGATAACGAGAATAATAATAACTTTTAATTTTTAGTATTTTTATATATAATTTTTATAAGTTGACTACTGTATTCATGAAACAAAAAAATTTGGTATGAAAACTATATTTTAAAATTCATACCAAAAGTAAATTTATTTTATTAAAATTGGCGCTAATTTTTCCATTTACAGTCTATTATATGTTTGTTAAATGGTTCATTTTTATAATAGTTGTATATGTGGTTTATTATATTGCTTTTCTTTTTCATAGTGCAAATAAATAAATATTACATTTTGATAATAGTAAAAAAGTCAAATCATTCATTTGATGTAGCGTATTAACTTACGATTTTCATTAACATTTACCGGTTCGTATGACGGTAATAATTATCATGAGTGATTGAACAAGTGTACAAATTAACATTAATTGTCAAAAATAGAGAGATTAAATAACAAAACCATTTTCACGATGGGTTAAGACAACAAAACTAAAAATAGTCCACATAGTGGGATGAAACTGTGATGTAGTTATGCTAAATGTGTGTATTTTTATTTGTTTACACTTTTTCTACTAAAAAATTTTTTTATTATTTTTGAATAAAATGAAAACAGTTTAGAATGTTTTTTTAATGAGCTGTAGGTTTAAGTTTAGAAATTTCCACTTGCATGATTATTTAAAATTTTTTAGTATAAAAGAACAATTCTCTCAAAAATTTATATGAAAATTTGTTATATGTATATGAAAAAACTAACTATTCGTAAACTAAAAACAATGTCAGGCATTTGATTATCTTTAAATAATATGAGAAATTCAGGGAAATAAACTGAAAGTCGCAAGTTATAACAAGGCGGTGGTGATTTTTGGCAACATATGACCTACACCCATACGCGATAAAATATTTAGAAAAAATTCATGACTGTATCTTATAACAAATATTTTAGAAATGCGAAAAAAAGTACCTAACATTATGGCTTATGCGAGTATAAAATATATTAAATTTACAACGAATTTAGTAAATAAAAAATTTGAACACCCTATACGATTTTCGCTTATGTATAGACTACTGTTATAGTTCAATAACAATAATTACCGATTTTAAAATGTAGCTTAAAACAATAAGTAAATAATACTTATTTTTTATGGTCCGTACCCAACCATTGTTTTAAGCTTTGCTGAACTACTTATGATGAAGGCCTAGCACTGCTCACTAAGTAGTTTAAAAGGCGAAAGTTATTGCATTGGTTGCAGTATAGCAAAATAGAAGATCGGATTTCGATTTCTTTTATTGTTGTGATAGGACGATTTGGAATTGAGTTCAGCAAGGGCGAAATTTTCCTCTGTATATGTTCACGTTTGTCTTTATCGACCGGATATTTAGCCTTATGTGAGACAAAGGTATCTGAAAATGCTGATCCACAGGATTTTGATTTACGTAGGTACTACCTAATTAATTTCCATCAGAGCCTTACATTATATACACAATGAAGTTGCGTAGCAGTGTCAACAACCATTGAACGCATGCGACTCTAAATTTAGCTGCCTCTGGGTTAAATTCAGGATCAACGAATTTTTTAGGCATTTTAATTGGAAGCTTTGTTTCCTGGACAATAATGTCGATGCCATGGCGGAAATGGTTGTAAACATCATTTTGTTCGGAATGAAAATCGAAATTTTGTTGTTCCATCCAAAAAAATTTCGATTAAAGCCAGATCAAGATCTTGGTTTTATCAGACGTGCAAAAATGCAATCAGATCAAGAGAGGAAACATTCAGTATATGGCGTAGAAATAAAAATGCGGATACTGATTCGCTGCGCAAAAGGGCGAGATCTTCGTGTGCCAATGTACTAAGGCGCGAGAAAAATCTATACGAGGAGCGCCTTCGTGCTAAGATTTTTGCTACTTCTAGAGGTAGCAAGAATTTTTGCTCGTCCGTTAAAAGAATAAGGGATAATGCCAAATCTTCAATTCCAACTCTTTTAAAGAATGATAAAGTATTCACTGACCCGGTTGATAAAGCTAACCATTTGGCTGGTATAATTGCAAATAATTCCTTTTTGCCGGAAAGTAGTCAACCACCACCAGGCTTAACAAAGTACCCCTTACTACGCCGAAGATATTCTTTCGAGCTCGAGCAGTTAAAAAGGTTTTTGCAGATAACGTCAACAAGTCTCCTGGGGCGAATGGAATACCAGCACTAGCTGGTATTCCACTAGCTGGTATTCCATTCGCTAGCGCGTCTGTTAGCAACCCTTTTCGGCATGTTGTATCATGCTGGTGAATATCTAAATTGTTGGAAGGCTACTAATGTAACGCCAATCCCCAAAAAGGGTAAGATTAATAACCTTAAAATTACTACCCAATGGTAATTTGTGCTGCACTGATGAAAAGTGTGAATATTTTTTATCTTGTGAGGTATCTGGAGTCCAACAGCTTACTTTGTGACCGACAGTATGGTTTCCGTAGGGGCGCTCTGCGGAAAACTTGCTGGCTTTCCTCTCGGAACAATCGTGCAACTCCATACATCATTTCGAAGAGAGTAAGATGGTGGCTCCAGATATTTCCAAGGCGTTTGATAGAGTGTGGCACTTCTGTCAAAACTTGCTGCTTTTGGTGTCGGTGATAATTTCTCCACATTTATATCAAGTTTTCTCAGGAATCAAACTATACGAGTTGTTATAGATGGGATTTCATCAGACGAGTTCAAAATTAATTCAGGGGTGCTGCAAGGCTCCGTTCTTTCTCCTACCCTATCCCTTACTTTTCTAAACGACCTTCACCATTTGTCATTCGTATTTATTTGGTGATGTGATATTTTTCAGCTTTCTAAAGTAGCTTTTAAGTGCCTCGGTTTTCTACAACGGTGTAAGAGATACTCCATCCGATCTTCGTACTACTTCACCATCTATATCCGTCGAAAGATGGAATACCACTCTGGTTGGTCAGCGCCCCAAAGACTGTTTTGAAGTTGCTCGATCGCATATAGCTTAGGGCCAAGAGGCTCATTGGGGACGATAGGGTATCCAGCTCTATTGATTCCCTAGAGCATCGATGCAATGTAGCTTGTATTTTACTGTTTTATTGTTAATACAATGGTAAGTGCTCTGACGAAATTAGGGAACTCGTTCCCGAAACTCGTAAAGTTTTGCGTTTGATTCGATTTTCGTCGAGAGCGCATTCATTCGTGGTCGATTGGCCAATGAATCGTATTAGGCATTACAGGGAATATTCGTTTTTTTAGCAGAACAGTGTGTATATGGAATAAAATTCCTCCACAGGTCTTCTCCGTCACTTTCAATGTAGGAAAATTTAAATCGAATGTCCACACACATAACTCCGTCTTTCCTCCTCCCCATATCTTATTTTTTTAGTTCCGCTACAATGCATTGCATGAGTAGGGGTTATCCCCTGAGTACTGGCCCGAGCGAACAAACAAAAAACGGTTACAAGTATATCCTTATGAATATTTTACAATTCGAAAATTGTAATTAACATCAACATTAAGTTTGATAAAAAAAACCTTATTTAAACTTGGAAATGGAAATGAACCTATTGCTTTATCACATTGTGTTTGGTCAAGATTTTTTTTTAACCTAGAACTTTCTTTTTTGAAATAACTTTTATATAATCTTTTTGTACATTTACCGCCAACGTAATATTTTTTGTGTTAATTAATTAATTATATTGTAAATTGTATAGTTAAAAAAGTCTAAAAAATTTTATTGCATATAAAGTTCAGGTAATATTTTTAATCGTTCTGCTTTTAAATTCTATGAATAACAGTCAACAATTAAACGTCATTTGATTGCATTAAACAGTGTATTTAAAATAGAAATTTGTATTTGTGATGATATGTGAAAAAATAAGAAATACAGTTTATGAATGAATGAGCGAGTGACTGCCTAATGATAAATCAAACGAAACCGCATATAAAAATTGTATTTGTATTAATAACATAGTAAAATGTTTTATTAAAAGTTATCTGTCATATACATAAAAAAAAAACAACAAAACAGAGGAATATAACATTTAATTCTTACAAATTTATCTTGAAATTTCTTTTATTTTATAAAGAATAATCTTATAGTGTCTGCGATGCATATTTGTAGGTCGTTTTACTTTTAAGTATGGAATTTTTCGATTAAATAGAAACTTATTGGTATTTCATAATATTTAGTAACGGGAAATTTCTAAATGACATTTCTGTAGTTCACCTTGCTGTACTGATGTAGGTACTTTCCCAAAAAATATTAACATTTTAATGAAATGTTTTATAATAGTCTAAAAATTATTTCGTAAGATTTAAATTGTTCCCGCTTATAATCATTATGTATCTTATGGTCAAAAATTAAATTGTGGTAAAAAAACTTAATTTGTTATTTAATTTATCTTATAAATTACACAATTTTTATAGTTAACTGTTTATAAGTATATTTTTTTATTTGGTTTATTTATATTTCAAAAGAAGTTTCTTTAAAATTAAAGAAGAGAATTTAACTTGCTTTGGAAAAGTTGTTAATAAACGAATTTTAATCATTTGTATAATAATATAAAAATTATTTCACTAAATAAAAATTTTAATATATCTAAATTTTATAACTTAGTTTTTATCGTGGCATTCGAAAATCCGAAATGTATACATATATTTCGGCCTTTCAAGTCCTATTTTTTATTTGATGATGATTTTGAGAGAATGTATTTATTACTAAAAAGTACAAGTAAGTTTTATTATTTTTGTAATTTTTTGTACCGTGTTTGAAAATAGTAAATTTATAAAAAAAATAAAATGTATAAATTTTATTGCATTTTGCTTTAGAAGAAACAGATTTTATATTACTCAAAAACATTTTACATTTTCAAAAATAAATTCACTTTGAATGCCCCTAATTAATTACACAAATGTTAGTTTGGTTTTTGTTATATATGTCAATGTAATAGTCAAAAGATTTTTTTTTTTAAATTAATTTAAGAAATACTTTTTTGTATATATATTTTTTGAAGCTATAATTGCAATTGGCTTCTTTTATTTCTATATTATTAAGTTTTATTTTCACTTTTTCTGTGTTAAGTCGACATGTGCAAATCAATTATAAAAAATCTTTGAATAATTTTTATTTATTTTTAATTTTTTATTGTTTAATCACTTTTCAAAAAATTAATATAAATGCTTTTATGATTAAATGAATGAGTGGAATTATATGTTCGTAGAGGCTTGTAAAAACAAAATTAAAATCCAACAAAGACTTTGGTGGACACTACACCACAAATTTTATATTAAGTCATTATCACTGCTTTAGTCGTGTATTATACAATATTTATTAAACACCTGTCTAACAAACCGAAAGTTTAATTTAAAATGCCACTTATTTGTCGTTTGTTGATTTGCTGATTATTAAAACATTTGCATTACACATTTTCATTAGCATTTTTGCAATATTTTTACGAATGTGCGATTTAATGAGGAAGAAAAATATATATTGATAGGAAATGCAGAGTTGTTATTTGTAGCCTGTTGTAGGTGCTTTAACATGATTACCATAATACGGCGGTAGTTGAAGTTCTGGCTGGTGCTCAATGAAAGTAGCAAGTTCTTTGGTATATTTAGTTTGAGTCTGATGATCGATTAAGAAAGGTGTTTAATAAAACTTTACGTAATGTAAAAAAAAGCCAACAAAACTCGAGAGAATTTTACTATGAACATTTATGTCATAATCAAATTACAATAAATTTACAAAGTATTATAAAAGTTCAATTTAAAAAAATAAAATAACAAATGAAAGAATATATAAAAATCAACGAAATAAGTGTGAATATGTTATTTGATTTGCTTGTCTTCTTGTTTTATGAATATTAATTTGTTGCAGAAAACATCGATTAATCATGTTGTAAAATTGTTGTAATTCAGTGTTTCTAATACAAAATATTTAACACTTTTCCCTTTCAACCTGTCTAACGATCTATCTTGTTTATGCCACACATGAACTTGCAAATTATGTTAAAACCAATATGTAAAATAATGTATTCATTTTTAAAGAGACAAACAAATTATTCCTGAATTATTTTATTAAAAAACTAAGTTGGAAAATATCTTGCATCATAAGATTTTCAGAATAATAACTTCAAGTGTGATTTTAAACCATTGAATCGCTCTTCAATAAATCATTTTATAATATGTTATTAATTTAAAATATTTAGTCGAAACTTAAATTTTAAATTTGCATTTGAAGGGGTTTTTTCTTGGTTTATGTACATCGTGCTATTCGGCTGTAACAATTCATTTTTATCGGCAGAATTCATATTCTACTCGAAATTGAATAACTCATTGTTACTAATCGTAGTGAGTTGTCTTTCTTGTTTAGAATATAAAAAATATATCGCTTTCTCATCAAGATTTTATTGGCACTTAAGCACATGGATCTCATTTTTTTTGCATATACCACCACTTAAAATGTGTTAACTCACTTTTCTTTTTTTCTGTTTTACCACACATCTATCATACTTGTCACTGAAGAAAAAATAGTATTCGCTTACACGCAATATGCCTTTAATAATACTTAGCAAACAATATATTATGAAAATGTCAAAAAACATGAAAGGACCCCTTAATTTTTAGAAGTTTTTCTTTATATCTTCATTTCTTCAGGGTTGTGTTTTAATGTGAAATGTGGCAGTATAATTCCCGAACCAATTGGAAAAGGGTTTCTTATGATGCGGTTATAGAATGAAATTTCAAACAAGACATCGTCCATTCATACTTTCTTTACGACAGTCAGCATGGGATGGTAATTACATGATATATCGAGGAAACAATATGAAGAAAGCGAAAAACAAATGTATATTACGATTAAAAAAGAGAATAACAAAAAAACTTTGGATTGTGTGTGGACTTCATTCTAAACAACTTAATAGTGATTCTTTACCAGTATTCCTCGTACTTTAATTTCTTAAATTAACTCAAAATTTGTAAATAATATCCCTTTCTGCAATAAATTTACAAATTAAAAAATACCTAAACTTAAGCCGAACTAAAATTGATGTCAACTAAATATAAATTTAATAAAATCCAAATACTCCTACGGAAATCGAAAACCTTATCGATGAAACGTTGACTAAAAAATGAATTAATGACCATAATTAGCCCAAAAAAGACCACCAAGGTCTTAACTATAGAAATATTTACATAATATTGATCACTAAAAATAGAGAAAAAATTAGTAAAATTATTTGGTTATGATATTATAATTTTCGAATAATACCTAATTTCAAAAATTTTACGTATAGTAATTGTTGAAATTATTTAAAATTTTACAACATGCTGTCTACCTAGATTTCCTTATCTAACAAATCATTATTTCAAAGTCTGAGCAAAAAGAATTTATGAATGAATTACAGAAAAAAGCCTCAGAAAAGCTTCAAGAATAATAAAAAATACTCACTGAGACGTAAGATTATAGATAATAATTATACATATGTATGTACATATTTACATATGTCTGCAAACGGTTGTCGTAGCCGCAAAGGCGGCGGAGTTACTTCCGTTTTGTGAGTCTACTGCATATAATGTAGTATAAACAACAACCTGTTGCATGTACTCATACGGTGTACAAATATACAAAAGGCTAAAATCGAAATGTAAAAATTAAATTAATCAATACAGAATTAAAAAAAAAACAAACGATAAATACAAAACTAAGCTGAACAGAAACGAGGCAAGAGCAAAAAAAAAGCTAAAAGAACTCAGCTTTTATGCATAAAGAGAGCGAAATAATTAAAGATACGGAGTAATAATAAAAACAAAATAAACACAAGTTAATTTTCTGACAAACCAAAACAAAACAAAAAAACACAGAAGTTAAAAAGATAAATAAGTAAAGCAAACTACAGTAGAGACAAATGTTCGTAAAACGTGAGAAGCGTGTGATCAATTGAACTGCGCAAACTCAAAGTGTACTAAACAGCACGCTCCATTTAATATAATAAAATAAAAAAAAAACAACAACTGCCTTGCAACAAATGTCAATAAAATTACCTTTATTCTTTTACTTCTCATATTTTTGTTTGGAGTGTTTAAAAGCCGGTTTATGTTAATTGGAAATATTTTATTGAATTCATTCTTAAATTTAGGCTGATTCAGTGGTAAACAATTTGAATTATTTAGTTTAAAATCGTGGATAAAAATGCACACATTTTTCGTTTTGTTTTGATAAGCGATTTTTGTTGTTATAAGTATTTTTGCTTTTGTAATTGCTATTTTAGTTAAGATCACGTTTAGTTTCATTTGATGTGAAGTATTTTGTATTTCACTCTTCAACATATTTTTATTGTAATTTTTGGAAATTCCCAGCACATTTTTAAATAAGGTTTTTTGTTTTTGTTTTTATTTTCTTGAGGGAACTCCAAGCTACGGTTGGCTGTATTGAGGTTTATTATGATTCATCATTACCTATTCAATTTTTGGTTAAAAAAATCATCATTTGAACGACAAAATTAATGAATTTTATTAAAATGCATAAAGTTAATAACAGCATCAAATATTTTTTTTTTCATTTATTAAAAATAATTATCATAGTTAATATTCTTGAAATTTAACTATAGATACGATAGCCTTGCTATTTAAGCAGATAGTCGCCAAAAATGTGCTTTCTGTTGCCAATTGTGGGTTATAATTACCTGAATGAAATGCTGAGTACAACTTTCCTATTGATATTAATTTTTTTGATTTAGCTACGCTGGAACCCTTTATTTTCGAGTTAAGTGATAAAAGTGTTGAGGTCGATAATATGAAAGAAAATAGCTCCATAGATGGTGAAATGTAAGACACAACCCCATTATTTTTCTCCAAATAATAGATGAGCCTAATTGCTACATTCTAAAGAGTGAGAGCATATGCGATACCAACGGTGTTACTAGAGAAGTGAAAAGTGTTACTGATCCACAATCTGTTTTCAATCTACCAATATTTTTTGAACATATTAAAGCCATAAATATTTTAAAAACTGCTAATAAAATTTAGATATACGAATATTATTGTAATATGTGGTCCAACAGTGTAAAGAAATTTTTCGTAATAAAACAGTGCAAATCATCAAGTTTTTTCATGTAAATCATATTTCTTCCTATTTTTAGCTCAATTCTTTGAAACTGTTTTTGGAATTTTCATTACTATTTACTATTCATGTCGATTTTGAATTTCTCATAATTTGGTTTCTAATGTGCTGATAATTAATTAAGGATCTAAAATTTAACTAAGTGGACAATTGAAAAAACTTGTATGTTTACCGAAACAAAGAGAAAAACTAAAAATACTTACAACAGATACAACGGGTTGTGGTATGTCTTTAAAATAAAAACTTTGTATCGTCTATATCGAGATATCTACAACAGCTTATTTGAAACATAAAAATAATTTTTCAGTTATAGAATTTGCAACCTTATCTTTAGAGTCTTAGAAATGTTAACACTAATGTCATAAAGTTTTTAGTTATATTTTTATCGACGAATAGCTCTGTATAGAATTCTACGAGAGTGTCCACTGACTTTTTTAGAGATACAAGATTGAATGACAATTTATTAAGTTTGTTAGCAATTATACTAATCTGACTATAAGAAATAATTATTTTCTTATAATCAAGGACTAAAAATATATTTTTATATTGAGGGTTTAAATTTTATAATACAGAATTTTACCTAAACTTTTGTATGAACGTTCTCAATATATAAATATTTTTTCGATGGTTAAAATTTCTGATTTAAAGGTGGATTATTTTGGAAATATTTTCATGTAAAAATGGAAATAAAAAATAATTCCCTTTAAAGTAATACATTAAACAAATCAAAAAGTGTTGCAACTGAAGCACGCGATCAGTAGTGTCATGCTTCTTGTAATAACGTCACAATTATTAAAAATCCATTCAACTGCCTGTTCTAATACATTCATATGAATGTCTATAATTTGTCTTTGCGAGTGTCAATAGCTGATTAGACTCTTTTAATACAGCTCTAGTCAAACACACGGATAGTTGATATTTTTAAAAATGATGACGCCACGATCAATGATTGAGCGCTCTCCTCAAGTTCGCAACGAATTTTAATTGCACAATATTAATAAACAACATTATCATCGAAACAAAAAAAGGCAAAAATAAACAAATAAACAAATCCGAGTAAAATCTCTGAGAATGCGTGAGAACGTCGAAAATATACCAATTTGAAGTACTTGGTCTTTCATTGAGCAAGTGAGCATATGTTTTTTTTAAGTACGTGCGTTTCATTACATTCAAGTACAAAATATATACGTATATGTGTAGGCAGCAAAGCTAAAGCAATTCAATGATTGGTTATTGAGTAAATATTATTATTTTAGCTTAGCCTTACAATTAAATACACGGTAATGATAATTTTTCTGTATTCACATGTGTATACATGTGTTGGAATATTATCGTTGTAGATTTAGATTTTTTTATTTTATTAATATATCTCACAAATTTATACGATACAACTTTATTAATGTAGCCGAGTAAAAATAATAAGAAGAGCAAATAAAAGCAACAACAACAAGTAGCAATACTCATAGCAAACGATACTCATTAGCCGAAGACTTTTATAAGACTGGGTTTAGTAGCACTTTAGTATTAATATCAATTTGGTTGTCAAACAATAAACACTTCCAATTAAAAAATCAAAATAAAAATAAGAAAAATTAAAATATATTCATTAAAACAAGAACACAAATTATTTCTTTAATATTAATAAAACCATCAGAAGAATACTTTCTATAAAACAAATGACATTAAATTAAATCAAATTACTGATGACTGAATATTAGAATATCCAAAAAACCTAAAAAAATCTATTACTATATAAAAAAATCTGTGCTTACAAAAAAATTGCAGTATTATTTAAAAATATATATACACTTAAAACAACAAAAAGTATTAAACTTGAGTATATTATTACTTACAAGGAATTAAAAATTTTAATTTAATAAAAATACACAAATAATAATGGATGAGAATTATCCTGAAATTGCTTTAAAACACCCTAAGGCTGATCCACGTACTGTGCTGTTACATAAAAGAAACTTTATGGAGTCTTCATCAGATCATATACAAGAGATTTATAGAAATTCCACATACAATTCGACAGCAAAATGTGATAAATCAATAAATTTATGTAAATATTCAACAGCCCCACTACCAAAAAGCACTACAACCGATAAAATAATATTGACAAAAAAATCCATAAAATCCTTGTCCGAAACATCATTATCCTCAACATCATCATCACCGCTGAAATTATTAACAGCTTCGCTATTGTCATCTTGGTTTATTATCGTCTACTTATTATATTCTACTCTAGTTAATTTTTTAAAATCCTGCCATTTCAAAGCTAATTTTATTAATAATAATTTATACAAAATACAAACGACAAGTGAGTAATAAAAATAAAATCATTTCTTTATTTAATAACATTTTTTTGATGCATTAACTATATATATTATAAGCTTTTGATTAGTTTTTGATAGTACTACAAACAAGTTAAGAACTGATTGTAATAAAACACACTTTCGTTTGCGCTGTTAGAAAAATACACGAGTTAAAACTTCAATGCAATTAATTATAAAGTTTATTTCAATTTCAACATACTCAGCGGAATAATTTGAACGAATATGTAGAAAGAAGCAATAAGGTTGGAACTGAAACATGCATAGGTCGTATGTGATTTAGTTTAAAAGAAAATTTCTACCAGTTGCATGCAATATTTTTATCTTATTTTCATTGCAATTGAAATATTGGCTTGTGTATTCGTATTGTATCTGAAAATAATAAATTAAAAAAACGAAATTTATATATATATATATATATATATATATATATATATATATAATGAATTTAACTCTTTGAGTTGAAAGTGACGCTGTTTTTATTTTAATTTATTTGGAAATGCTTTAATTTTAACTGATATTGTCGCTATTATTCAGCAAAATTTTTATAATATAAAATTTCCTCAATTGCGCATAATTTTATTCTAATTTTCCTTATGATATCAAAACAGTTAAAGACATCTCAAAAAGTAATTTGCCATAACTAACCAGAGTTGAATTCTTAAATAGAATTTGGTTTTTAAATTTCACAGGATTATTAATAATTGCTTGTGACGCATGAAAGTTTTATATATTTCAAAAATTTTCAATTGTATTTAAATATAAGATTAAAGATATCACAAACCATTAGGCTGTGTTAAACATTCTTAGCATCATATTCTTTGGAACAACTGATCACACAAAATAGTTCTGAAAGTTCTTAAGATAAGGCGGATCGTAAAATAAAGTAATGGTACGGTGGTAGACTTTGTAGTGTTCACTCGTAAATAGGGACGTAAGCGATAGTCTGGCGATTGTAACAAGCTTTCATATATATAAATGAAAATCGTAAAACAACATCTAATCCAAACAGTGGGTTAGGTTCCTGGCTTGCACCTGAAACTTGTTACTGGTTTAATAAATTGATATACGTTAATGCAAGGACGAATACAACTCAAGACAAAACATTACAAATAGCTAAACTTTAAGAGATTTTTATTCAGTACTAGTTCGAAAAATAGTTTTCTTTATTATTTTTTTACCATTATCCTTGGCCAACTACATAATTTGTTGCTGAAATTGAGAAAATTCGAAATAAGATTAAGAAAATGAAAAATTCAGATTAAGAACTTCTCAAGAAATTGAAATAATTATATTTTAAATTGTGATTATTGCAAATGAACTTTAGAAATAAAAAAATAAGATATATTCTTGATTGGCATTATTCTTTTCTCGAAACACATCATACATACGAGTATGTATTTCATAAAAACTATATTTTGATAAAGAGAAAAGTTGCAATACTTTATTATGGCTATTAGCAAAGTATTGTTTTAGAAAATCTTGCAACTACTTAACGAATTTACAAAACAGAAACGAATTTATCGTTTCTATGGAGTCAAAAATAAAAAGAATTAAAACAGGTCATATATGTAGAAGCAATTAAACAGAAATAGCAACACAGAAATAAATCATGTAGGTATTTTTCGTTTTTACTTAAGCTAATTAATAAAAATGGTGCTTGATGTCAGCATGAATCCTTAAACATAAAAGGGAATAACACAGGAAGATGTTAAGAAAATAAAAATTAAAAAATTCCTAGCTAATTAAAAATATTACAGTTTTAAAATATACACACACACACATATATATATATATATATATATATATATATATATATATATATATATATATATATATATATATATATATATATATATATATATATATATATGTTTTTTAATATATGTAATATATATATATATATACTAATTTAGGAGAATACTTTTTAGGCTTTCAATGATTTCATGAACAATAGCAATTGCCATTGTGCTTTTCAAATTGGTTTTCTAACAAGTTAATCTAAATTAAGTTTTATTTTGCCTTCAATAACTTTCTTCCATACACAGGTTTTTTATGCTTGGGCGAGTGCATTCTAATAATATTCTGTATTAGAAATCTTTAATAATCATACGCCTGATTATACTTTACACATTTCTAACGCTCAATAATTACAAGTTTAGATGTGATTTTTATTTTTAGTATGTCTTTTTATTTTTTCTTTAATGAAATTGATGCTTTTGTGTTTTTTTTTTGTTTTTTCTAAGATGTATAACAGTAATTAAATTTTTCTAGCATTTTATAAAACCTTTCTCTTCATTTACACATACGATACACAGTTTAATAATGCCCACACGCATACAATATGTTTTGTAAAAATTATCTTGTTAATTATTTATGTTATTTCTATGTAATTTTATTTATGAGTGCTTCTGTGCTCTTTTGGCCAGTCGTCATATTTATTTGCTTGTAAATGTTATATAGGTAATTAATTGAATTTCTAATGTTTATCTGGTAAAATTTCATTTATGTAGACTTTAAAATACTTTTCAATGGCTTGCATCGTTGCGGTAGGTTTGGCATGTATTGCACATGTTTTTAATTAACTAGCTGTTGGCAGAGGTAATTGTTACATATCTGTTTTTGGTCATCCAGTTTCATATCGCAGGTAGAAAATTATTTTTGTTCTATGTATCACAAATGAATATTGAATGAACAGTTTTAAAATTTCACCAAGCCCTTAAAAAGACTCCTGCACAAAAAGTGCATTATGTCAAAGATATATATATATGTAAGCATTATGAAATGTATAAACCTTTTTTAAACTTTTATATCAAATCAAGAATTTATAATATATAAAAGAGTAAGTATTTTGCAACTATTTTAAAGATATGAAAGCTTTAGTAATTAAGAAAAAAATTAAAAATAATAAGAGAAATGGAATACCCCATACTAATAGATAAAAATGCGTATATAAAAAAACACCTTGAACTTGTTACAGTGATATCTTTACAATAATTGAGGAAGCTGATAAAAAAAATATGACAATGCCGGCCGGTTAAACATAGAAATAATTTTTTGAGCTACAGATAATTTATTTTGAACAGAAACCAAAGAAAATATGTGGCACAATGTGAATCAAAGCTGAAGCTATTGGTCACAATAGTCAATAGCCACAGAAAAACAGAATGAAAAATTAAAAAATTCTTAAAATAAGACGTGTGCATTGAAAGTTTTTGTACTAATTACCACAGCTTGCTTTACTAAATTTAGCTAAATTAAAAACAAACAAACGTTGATGATCACGTGACATTCAGGACTTCATTCAATGACTGATAAGCGGACCGCACTATCAGTGGGTTTTATTATATTTGTGATTTTTTAATTTTATTTGTTATTGAAATTGCTACAGGTGATATATATAAGCGTCTCAAAGTACATTTTTCTTTTCAGATATAACCGATTGTGTAACTATTTTAGCTCCTGTAAATTTTAATTTAGCAGTTTTTTCCGCGTTAAGCTGTAAGCAATTTTCTCAGCAAATTTATAGGATAAATTAAGTAATTTCTATCAGTTGTTGTAATTTTACTCAAGAAATTAATTCATGTAGCAGAATAAATAAATAAATAAATAACGAAATATATATTTGAAATTTATGTACAGTATATGGCCATACGTCTCCTATAGCAAGGTTTACAAAATAAAAAATCAAAGTTGTCCCCATAGAAACGTGATATTTGCGTATACAGAACATGTTTTTAATTTTCAGCAACAAATAATAGAAGGATAAAGTTAAATAATCAAGGATGGCCCATACGAAAACCTTTTAGGTGTGAGTCTAACTTTTAACAATTAGCGGAATAATTTCATTTTTTTTTTATTTTGGAAGAGCACACTCTATTTGAAAAACAATAATTTTAGACTGTTAAAAATTTATAAGTTACGATTTAATGTTTATAATTTGTATGTCAGATTTTCTGAAGTTTTTTGCTGCATTATCCACCTCATATTTGCCTAGTACCAGCCGTAAATAAAATTGATTTATAAGCAATTTCATTTCGTGCTTGATTCCTTTTAAATAAATATTTCATGATATTCTCATAAAATATTTATTACAAAAATTTTTATTAAAAAATAAACATCTTATGATATTCTCATAAAACATTTATTCAAATAAAAATAAAAATATTTGAAATGTATTGTAATGGGGGAGAGCACATCCATATTGCAATTTCACTATTGCTCAAGTAGCTCATCAGTGAATTTTACCCCAATATTGTATAGACAAACCTAAGAGTCTTATATCCAAAGCCAAACTGATTTTATATTAAAAATGATTCCAAATAATTGTAAATTACTTATTTCCATTGCATGTGCCCGTTGCTTTTTTAGAATTTTGTAAAATTTTTTACAAATATTTTTTATTTTCTGGTATTTTCACATTACATATGAATGGTTTCCAATGGAAACCCTTATGTAGAAATGATTGAAAATAAACAATGTTTTTTTGTTGTTTTGAAATGTTTTGTAGTGTTTGTATGGAAGTGTCTTTGAGTCTTGCTGTCTATGCTATGTTGATTTTATGAAAAATTCTCATAAAATCAGTTTGGCTTTGGATATAAGACTTTTAGGTTTGTCTATACAATATTGGGGTAAAATTCACTGATGAGCTACTTGAGCAATAGTGAAATTGCAATAGGGATATGCTCTCCCCCATTACAATACATTTCAAATATTTTTATTTATATTTGAATAAATGTTTTATGAGAAAATCATAAGATGTTTATTTTTTAATAAAATTTTTTGTAATAAATATTTTATAAGAATATCACGAAATATTTATTTAAAAGGAATCAAGCACGAAATGAAATTGCTTATATTAAAAATGATTCCAAATAATTGTAAATTACCTAAAATTGATTTATTTATTTATATGGAAAATTAATAATAAACAATATTTCATGAGTTTAAGAAATTGCTTACAAGAATTTGGAAAAAATCAGTAAAGTGATAAAATTCCGACTATATTACCCTCTTTAATAATAAAAGTTATTATTGTGATGAAGTAATGAAAATAATAAATCTTTTTTTTTCTTTAGGAATAACATTGTGCCACTATATTTCTTAGTTCAGAGTAACACCAGCCAAAACGACACTACAGTTATGAAAAAGTAAATTAGGGGCTTTGAAGTGAAATTCATATACGAGTATAAAATTAAGTTCATTTTCCATTTTTTAGAAACTAATAACTTTCTTGCAGTTTAATTGTTGTAAATTTATCAATACTGTTAAAATATTTTTTTTCAAATTTAGTTACACTATTTGCAGTCAAACTAAGAGGTGATAATTAAATTCATAAGTTGTAGTCACATTGATTCAGTTATCAGAAATCTAGAATCTTCAGATGATTTTCAATACACATATTTTTCGTTTGAAGTAGTAGTTTTAATAAATATTTAATATTTTTATTTTCTTTACAGAATTTATTTTTTTCTTACTTTTTATTTGGTGTGCCATATTTTTACAAACAGCGCAAGCGGTTTCAATGCGACGCATTTCGACGTCCGGACGAAAACTTATTTTACATACAAATGTTTACAGAGAAAATTACCATCAAAAATTGTCAGAAGACCAAAGGCGGCACAATCATCAGCAGCAACTAATACAACTACAATTACAAGAACACCATCAGCAGCAACAACCACAACAGCAGCATCAGAAATTTCAAATTTTATCGCTACCAATAACAAATCATCCGCAACAAACCCAAATAAATCACTTATTGTCACCAAGTCAAAAATTCGTAAGACATCTACAAACTCCTCAGCATCGTCATCATTTACATCAACGTGCCGCTCCGATAACATCACCTCATTATCATTTGCAAGAAAAAACAATGAGTTATTGCAACGGCAACAAAATCTATCAAAACTTATATCAGCAAATGAATGCGTCTATGTTGTACATCAAACAATTATGTGCAAATTATGTAAGTAATTAATCGATTTCTTAACTTCTTTTGCTTGTAATTTTAACATTTTCGTATCTCGCAACTTTCCCTTGTACCGTATTGTAACAACAGCATTGATGAACGTTAAAACGTGATAACATAAAACATCAAGTTTAAACTATTTGAAGGAACAAGATCAATTAGGATTAAATGTGATACTTTATATTAAAATGGGCTTTTAAGCTAGTCAAATACAAGCAAAAAAAAACAACAATAATAGAGTTAGTCAGTCCCTGATGTGTCTTCAATGTAACTGTCCAAAACACATGTGAAATTATATTTACTTATAATACCTTGCGACAATAAAAACAGTAAAAAAACAAGTTTAAACCATTTAATTGGAATACATCAATACAAGTTATATAACTTACAAATAAGTTGTGAATAACAATTATTTTTGTTTACTTATGTGAAATTCAACTTTTCTTAAGCTTGTTTGTTATTTGGGTGAAAGCGGTCGTGCTGTGAGGGTTGTTGGTATATATAATAAATGCCTTGAATATAAAAAAATTAAAATACAAGATGACAGCGATTAACTTTGAAACCCCTTTGAACCACTATCAACAACGTTTGTGTCAACAATTGGTTTCTAAAAATTAATAAACACTCTTTGAATTATTAGAATATTTGCTCCGATTTGATCCGGCTTCAGAAAAATACACCATAGAATTGAGTAATTCGGAGGAAGTGATTTGGAATCGGAACATATTGGTGTTTAAATTAACTTTATTTATTATATTCTTAAATACATATATAGAAATATGACATATTTTTATAAAGAAAAAAAATCAATTACAATACATGATGGGTGTTCTTATGTTCTAGTTTAGAAGGACTTAAACCAAATTAGTATTACTTTTAGAGAAACTACTGGAAATATAAATTTTTTATTTAAAGACTCGACTCAAAACAACTGTAGGAAACCTGAGAGAGAAAGAGAGCAATAGAGAGAAGAAATAGTCATATTTAACGCCCACCTATAATACGCATAAGCAAACTCAAGCTACTTTCAAAATTGAACCAGTAACTAGTCGAATGCTTTGACAAATCAGAAAAGAATTTTTGGTTACAATAATGTTCTTGCATTTAGAAATATTTGAAATCTTTAAATACTTTTGCAGTTAAAATAATAAAAGTCAAAACCAAAATTTTTAATTATAATGTTAATAACACATGGAAAAAGGTGCCTAGATTAGTGGAGAATTTTTATAAAATGAAAAAAAATTTTAAATGATAAAAATTTTTTTGTTACCCTACATTTATATTAAAATAATTATTAATCCCTCTGCATAAACATATTATATAAAAATACTTATTTCCATACGGAATGTTAACTATGACTATGTTTAAGCAAAAGATAAGTATGTACGTACATTATAGTTCGCCAAATTTGACTTATATACTTACGTAAAGTTATTATGGACTGTATTTGAATGCATAACATCTATATCGTTATCAACTAATGCGATTTAGCTTTTAATTTTTCTGTTATTTACAGTTACGAGATCGTGGCAATGAAACCTTTGAGGACATGTCTGAAACATGGAAGCTAATTAGTTTGGAAACCAGAAATCCAAATCGCAAACAAGTTTCTATTGAAAATGAGGTAAGTACAATACAGAAACAAAAAAAAAGCAAAAAGAGCCTATTTTTAATGAAATTTTCAAATAGCACTCATTTTTTCCGTATATTTTAAATAGCTTTACAAAAGCATATTTTGAAAAAACAAAAAAAATTTCTGGTTCCCCAGATATGCGGACCCATTCAAAGTACCCTAATTCTTTACTTTTAATTTTATAAATTAAAATCGGCTGTTATTTTTTTATTTTTTTCATTTTAGCTACACAAAAAAATCCATAACTTTTATTTGAACCTACATACTTTTGATCAACTTATCGATTATGCATCTCAGGATACAAATGATAATAAGACCAAAATCGAGCACGGTGAAGAGATATCGATTGATAAAATTATAAAATTTCTTCAGTCGGTCAAGGCCGAAATTAAGTTTAACATGAAGGAAGCGGAAAATTTGTTGGAAATTTTAGAAATAGAGAAACCAGATTTAGCTGACAATTCGGTGGTCTTCAATTCTAATATTGGTCGTAGAGTTCGTGATTTTCTTATTATTAAAAATTTAATTGAAGAATTTGAGAATGTGTTGCATTTGGTGCAAAATTATTGTGAAAGTAAGGAGCCAGAATAAATTTAAACACAAAAACAAAAAGAAAAAAAAAACGCAGTATATAAGAAATGAAAGCAAACATGGCACATTAGAGACAAACACAAGCTAAAATTTCATTAATTAAAACAAAAATGTATGATGTTAAATTAAACAAAAAGGACTTCAACTTCATATACAAATATAGATGCACACATCCATGTTCATTTTAAGAAACTCCCAAAATCTCACTTTTATAAACACACATACATAAATACACATATGTAATTTATTTAAATATATTTATTAAATATTTAAACATAATCATCAGCAACATTCAGTAATTAAATCAAATATAAAAATTTTATGTGTAATATAGTTTAAGCACGCTGCTGCATTTTAAGAGAAAATAAAATAAGAAGTTTTAAATCCCAAACATAAAGAAGAAAAACCTCTTTCTTCTCAAACTTCAAATGGTGTATTTTTTAATTATATTTAAATATCTTTTTAATACAAATTAATTTTACGATCATTTATTTCTAACTGCAAATGCATTATTGCAACAAATAATCTTCATATAATTTCTATTGAAATCCCAAGAGATTTTAAATATTTCTTCTTTGCATTTTTGTTCAATTGATCTTTTATAGTTATTTTTTTATTAATTTAATTTATTTATTTATTTTTGTAAGAAGTAATTTCTTAATTTTAATTTTAGTATTTAAAATTTTAATTATTTGATTTATTGCTATTATTACTTATACTTTATACATGTCAAATATGTAATGCTAATTTATGTTTATAAAAAATTTTTTAAATAATTTATTTGATTATAGCTAAATATACTTATTTTTCAACCTTATGGACTTAAACAAAGTATGAGGCCTGGCGGATTTGTACTGCAATATGATATGATATAACAATTTGTCTTACGAAATTTTACATGGCTCAACATCAATTGCAGTGTTACAATCCGCTGTTGTTTAATTTAATTTTTGTTTTAATTCTTTTAGTTTTCTCTTAATTTTTGTCCCATTTATTTTATTTAAACTAAAGTTTTTCCTTTTAAGTTTTGAAAGCCATATTCATAGAAAAAAATTAACCTTAAATAGAGGAATAATTGTTAAGCGTTATTCATTATAACTGCGTTGAAAAACGAGTTTTATTAAAAAACATCTTTATTAAAGAAAAATAAAACATATGTGCTTGGTTTTTCCGACGGGGTTATAATCAATATTATTAATCTTTTCGTACGAAAAGAACACTGAAGATGGCAAACAGCCGAAACCGGTTTGTTCACAAACCAAATTTGACGAGGGTCGACGGAAAACCGTACCCAAATAATATTAAAAATAAAACACCTTAGTTGTGTTTTTAATCAGTTGTTCATATGAATCCAGAGTTTTAAGAAACATAGAATCTCTCATTTACAGGTTAAATTATTACTAAGAAATATTTACATTTGTTAATCCTTAGTGAATTCTCATTTGTAAAAACACTAATTTATTCTTTTATTTAAATATTTTTTCATATTTGTTAGTGGCACGGTCATATTTGTCACTAGCCCAGAAAAAACAGCAAAATCTTTTCGTTGAATATGTAAAATTAAGTTTAGTTTTTCTTTTAACTTTTTAATTATTGTGCTCTTTCCTACTTAAGAATATATGAATTGGCAAATAAACTTGGCGAATAAAGCTTTTTACATTAAGTCACAAGCTGTTCGATAACACGAATTTTCTATTTTTTAATACAATCAAAACCATTGAAGATATAGAATTTTATATAACGGGGTCCTCTGCTGGAAAACATTTTTTATATATCCAAAGGTTTATCAAAGCTTTATCAAAGCTATAATTTTTTTATAGTAAATCAAAACGATTAAAAGTTTTGTTAGTTAACAATAGTTCGAAACTATTGCAAGAAACTTCATGTAAAATTGTAATCCTAATTTCGCATAATTGGTTAAACAAAAACGGTTAACACTAAAATGATAATCAAATATATAAAATATTTTCTAGTACACATATTCAATGGAAAAATTTAAGCAAATCTTCATTTAACTTAGAGTGTTACGTTACCGCTTTATATTCATGAAATAGCTGTAGTTCTAGAAAAATATATAAAATTTCAGTTTGTTACCCAATATTTTCTTTGAGGTTTAAGAATATTTCTATAAACATATAAATAGCAAAAGTAAAAGATCGATGCTATTAAAAACCAAAAAACTATATTTTAGTTATTAAATGTTAATAATCGTTTTTGAAATCATCACTGTTAAGTCTTACTAGTTTTAAGACAAAATTTAAAAATGGAGGAAATTTGAGAATCTAACACACACTCGAATTGATCAGAAAAACATATCTTCAACTTTGTGAATGTTATCAACAACTGTAACCATTTATTATTCTTATACTTCAATCTCCACTTCTTTCCATTCCAAACATTCGTTATCCTTAACATTAATTGAGAATAATTAAGTTTAGTATTATTAACTTCAACAGATCACTCAATATAATAATCTTAAAGCAAATTTAATTCTTATATTACGTTGGAAAAAATGTAAGTATAATAAAAAATATATAATAAAGAAGTAAGAATGTAATAAAAGTAAGTAAGTAATTATATAATAGAAGGTTTAAAACATAGGTAAATATATAATAAAAAGTATACAACAAAATAAGTATATCATAAAAGTTTCAGAGACTTCGCGATTCAACAATCCGGCCCGTTGAAGGACCGTAGGTCTTTAAAATATCGGCAGGGTTGTACGTTGACCTTGCCCTCTTGCCCCTCTGCGACGTGGATGACCTTTCCGGTCAACCACTCTCGGGGCGGGAGATTTTCCTCGTGGACCACCATTTGGCCGATTTCGAGGTTAATCTCTTCCTCGAGCCACTTGCCTCTGACCTGTATCCACAGAACGTACTCTTTGGACCAGGCTCGCCATAACCTCTGCTTGAGAGCGCAGAGCATCCGCCATCGCTTCGAACACTGCTGTCCCTGATGTCTCCGGCAAATTCTGGCGGCAGCAAACGCAGACCCTATCCAATTAGAAGATGCGGTGACATGAGCGCATCCCCGTCGTTCGGGTCTAGTGAGAGCGGTGCTATTGGTTTAAAACCGCCTCTACTTCTACGAGCATGGTTAACATTTCTTCCTGTATGAGCAGTGCATTGCCTACAGCTTGCAGTAGTGGGTACATTGCCTATTTTACGGCTGCTTTCCACAACCCTCCGAAGTGTGGAGCCCTGGGAAGTATGAAATTGATGTCTAGACAGCTATATACATTTATATTGGTAGCATATTACGCAATGTAACATTTATAGAACCACAGAAGTCTATTCCAACTATTGAAAATGTATCTATCAGTGGGTAAGTTTGCCATTATTTGAGTCATGAGTTTCGGTTTATATTGATAGCAGTGGCTTTTGTTCTAGCATGGCAATTTTCAATGTGCAAGCAAAAGGTTTGCTTTTGAAATATTTCAACAAGTTTATAAAATGTCCATGTCATTACTCTTGCAGTATGGTTTTTGGAGCTATCTGCTTCAAATTTCTTACAGGAATCAACAAATCTTAATATGTAACACGTAATTCTCAGAATCTTTCTGTATGAGGAAAGGTTCTTGACTAACTTTATTATAACATTTTCTGACTTGCCAGAACTATCTACTGCGAGGAGTACTTTCGAGAAACACACTCTGACCACTCCTGTATCTCAGCCACTCTAGTCGACACGAATGTTGAAAGGCCAGAAGAATGAGTTTTTATCCATTGCAGAATGATTTCTGAATCTGTGCAGAATGTGACATTTTCAATATTTATACTAACGATTTTCTCAATTCGATTCCACAATTTTGCCAAAAGATGTGCAGCACACAGCTCAAGCCGTATTAAAGACTTTCGGCTGTATGCATAAAAACTTAAAGTAGGTTTAACTGCCGTTGTTAAGCACAATTTCTTAAAGTTGTATTCATAAAACGTTTTTATCTTAACATACCTTTGTAAACTTTAAAGTAGGAAAAACCTACGTTAAACCTAAAATAAATTGACATTTCAATTTTATTATTGAAAGTTCAAAAACAAAACAAATTTTGTTTACAATAAACTGAGCCGTTTATTTTAAAAGTGGCATAAGTTACTTTGTTATTTTCATCTTTTTTATTTTAAATTAGTTTATAAAACATTTTAATTTTTAGTCATTTCAACTAGTCTGTATTTAGTTTTCTTTCTGAAACGGATTTTTCTAATGATTGAGTTGAAATAAAATCTTTTTTCTCCATCTTGTGTACTGTGAAGGATTTTTTCGACAGGGGGCTATTACTACTATTACTATTTTGTCCTTTACATAAGTCACTATATGCAATAATATGCTTTTGAGTTGTGACATTCTTAGATATTTTATACGACACGAAGCAACCTCCTGAGAATAAAAAAATAACAAAATAATGCTAATTATGTGTATACTACACATAACTAGCATTGGATGTCACTATAATATAGTTCAGTAAACTGCACTATTCTTTCGAAATAATAAAAATAAGTCCAATAATCACAACAATACTTCACACACACTTATTACACGTTTCCATTTCTTTCACACTAAGCTCCGTAATTAATTTCCTAAGTACAGCGACTAACGCCATCTTCAAAATAAGCATTTTTGTTACACCATTAATTATCAACACTCCTCTCAAACAAATCTCAATACTTCTTAACTTATTAATTTCAAATTTATTAAAAATGAAAAAAAGAAATTGTTCAGTTGTGACTTATGCCACTTTCAATGTAAACGGCTCAATTGACAATTATACTTTGTTATTCCAAAAATTTTTAAAAATGTTTATTAAAACAAATTGTAGTATACAAATAACAATAAAAACTAAAATATAACATGCCATTCAATATAAAACATCTTAACATCTTTATTTTATATTTTACAAAAATATAATTGTAATTAATTATTTTAAACAAAAGTTTTATTGATGTACATATAATCAAAACAAAGCTCGTTAACCGAATAATTATTTTGTTAATATGTACAAATTCTTTGTAAGTTCTTCGTAAGCCTTGCAAATTAACCTTTTTTTGGTGCTTTGCTTTTTACTAAAAAGATTAATAAAAAAACAAAAAAAAATATTTTGATTTTGCTAAAAACAATAAAAATATTTTTTATTGATCTAACTTCCCGGATAAATAATATTAATTTTTATACATCGTTAACTATAACGTGACAACTGAAAATAGTGGCATTGCCAGAATCAAAATAGTAATTTTACTAAAGCATACATTAGTTAAAGTACTGTTTATGAATACCATTCTTTAACAAACGTCTGTTAGCCTTAAAGTGTTTGTTAACTAACGTGTACTTTAAAGCTCAAGTAAGCGTTTTTTATGCATACAGCCGTTTATCTTTAGTGGAGCAACTAATACTATTCACAAGTATTTATTTAAAGACAACAGCCATAAGTCCGAATTGAAGCATCAGCAAATCCGTAAATTTGACATGATGCTGAAGAACTAGTGTGGAGGAATGTTGGAATTGAATAGTGTCGATCTTCCGGAAATTGTTCCTGATGTTTTCCCAAGCAGTATTTAATCGCAAGGGTATTGACTCATCCCAGTCGAGTTCTGAATCCAGAGCTCTTGAAGAAGTATTTTGAATCTTACTATTATTGGGCAGAGGAGTCCTAGTGGATCAAACAACCTGTTGCTTTCAAATCTTTGTAATAATTATCCAAGTGAAACTTAAGTGAATCACTCTTAGGAATATAGTGTATGCCCAGAGCCTTAGCAGATTCGGAGTCCCTGTGTAGCAATTTCTCATCTGACATGGACAAATTAAAATTTGAATGATTGAATGATTTGAAAACCGTTTTATTAGTTTAAAACCAGCTGAACTCAACATTTGAGTAACTTCGTTTCGAATAACCAAAAGTTTTTCTAAGATTTCAGCGCCAGTTAGTAAATTGTCGACATAAAAGTCAGTGCGAATACCTTTTGCCCCGATGAGCAAATTTTCTTTGTATAAATCGCTTAAATATATTAAGCTTCTGATAGCCATTGACGAGGTCCCATAAGTATCGGATCACACGCATTCTGTCTCCAAAGAATTAGCTGAAAATTTCGAGTATAATACTTAGCAATACATTTTCTCGATATCAGCGGTAATTACAAATCTATGTAATGGAAAACGAATAAGAATTGCAAACAAGTCGTCTCGCACCATAGGCCCAACCATCAATAAATCGTTGAGCGAAATTCGTAATGAAGTACGACTCGAAGCACGGAATACCACCCGCAGCTTGGCGCTCTAAGGTCTTAAAACACATTCATGCGATATGAAGTAGTGCGGAAATTTTGGAATTTGATTTTCCGCAATAGACTTTTGACCCAAATCACCATATTCTTTTATAAAAGCGGGATACATTTTGCCCATAGCCTCGCCAGACAAGTTTTTGCGCTCAAGCGCAAGAAGAGGTTTGGATTGGACTTTATTTGTCCAAGACACAATAGTTTATGAAACATTTCACCACCAATTAGCAGGTCAACCCTTTGTGGTTTGTGAAAATAAGGTTCTACTAGTTCTATGTTTCTTGGAATATCCCAATAGTTTGTATAAATCATACGGTCAGGTTAAAATTTGTAATTGAACTCAACACCTAAAACTTTGTCTGGGTAGAATTAACTCTCGATTGAACGGAGATTTCTATTTTCGATTTCGAAACTGAATTTGTTTCTCCTGTACCAGATAAATTCAGTTTACCTCCTTCTCGTTTTATTCTAAGTAGTTGAGCAAGTTCCTCGGTAACCAAGTTTGTTTGAGAACCGGAAGCTAACAACGCTCTAGCTAAAATATAGTCACCACAACTACATTTCACTTTGACAGCTGATATGCCACAAATAACGTGTTCATTCGATGATGAATGATTTGTTGAAGCAATCGAATTTTATGGCTGCTCTGATATCAAATTCAGAGAATACTGGTGAACGTTATTAGCACTTTAGGTGTCCACACCATAGCGGTGCAAAAGTCTGTTGTTAGTTCCACCCATTTTGTATACTTTCGAGCATTGCATCTCGCTGCAATATGACCTTTTAAGGCAAATTATTCACGCAGGTGCAGAATTAATAAAATCAAACCTTTTAAGAACAGACGTAGCGGCAAAGGAAGGGCAATTATAAATACAATGATAACTAGATTTACAAAACAGAAATTTTTCGCTAGATTGTTTTGATCTAGTTAGAGCTAGTGAAATCCGAAAATTTTTCTAAGGCACAAGGTCTCCTTTACTTTTCGAAATCTTAGGCCTTGGAGTTGAAGACTCATCGGCAGAGATATGCTAGTAGCGCTTATTCAACATTGCTTCGCATTCAGACCATACTGGGAGCTTTTCGAAGTAAGGCTGTTCATCCCACTTAGACTAAGTCAACTTTCGACATCACTAGCTGAATCTGAATTACATTTGAGAGCTTTTTATCGTCGCCCATCAACAATAATGTGTCATACATAGCGGAAACAGTATCTATTAAACTTCTTGGAGACGGCTTATTAATTTCAGGTAACTCGAAAAGTTTCGATATAGTTTTTAAAAAAATCAAGCATTCGTTATCATACACTTACTTCAAACTAGCCAACGCCTTTGGGTAATTCTCTGCAACAATTTAAAAAGCCTTGACCGTACCTAGTGCATCATCTGTTAAACATGATAGCAAGTGATTGAATTTTTCGATATCATAAAATTTTTGTATTTGGAATATTTTCCACAGAATTTTGGAGGCCGCATAGCCGGAATACGAGAATGATGAGGTTGAACAAGGGATGTTTCATGCGAACTTGGTTGCCTATGTTTGTGATCACAAGTCTTCAAGCTCGGGGGCGTAGAATTCACCTTTTAATTCTTTTAGTAATTTCAATCACCTTGGCTTTTCTCTGCAGCAACTTCTCTAAATCTTCTCTTGCACGATTAGGTTTGTGTTTCTTTCTAGTCTTGTCAAACTATTACTACATCAGATATATATGAAGGAGTAGAATATAGTATGTTCAAACAATATTCAAGCAAAAAAATGTTCACATGAAGCGCTTAAATGAGTTGTGTAGATGTTTGGTGTAGCAAACTATGCCCAGTTTTAAGTTTGCTGAATTTAACTAAACATCTCTGGCACTACAAACCAAATTATGAGAATTATGAAATTTAACTTTATTCATTTTTGTTAATACTTTTGCGATATATATCTTCCAAAATTAAAATACTTTATTAACTTTATTTATTATTAAAAAAACACTTTGGAATAGTCTTTGCTGTATAAAATACTTACATAACCAAAAAGAATAGGATTAAAGTCAGTTTGAAAATCAAATTTAAAAATATTTTCCAATTACGTGAAAGTCAACTTTACGTACTCAGTATGAACGCACGAATGACTTATTGTTTCAATTATATGAAACTAGCTGTACGACCCGCCTTCGCTCGGAAACTATTACCTAGTGATTAATATTTCATATGGAGTTAGAAAAAAATTTTCAGTACAAAGATAGAAACGACACACATTTTTTTCAGTTTATTGTTTCAATAGTTCTTAAGGAAATTCATTAAAAAATAAACAAACAAAAAAGGTAAGCACATAGTTTATTTTAAAGCTTGATAGTAAACAATATTTTTTGTTTTTCTGTTGGGAGAGAAAGTAAACAGTGCTGACGGTGTCCTAACTCTTGAGCATGCAACATACAATTGATCGTGGGAAAAACATTGGGATTCTAGGTTTAACCCACACACTTTTAGCGATTGTACTTGAGATATATTAATCATCATTGCAAATGCAAAGCGAACGGGAAATTGGATACGTTTAAACTTTAATGGTCAATCACTTGGTATGATAGGTATTCTTGGAGTAGGCAGCTCTTCACCTACAAACTTTCCTATAATTATTATTGCTAAGTTTTTGCCATCAGCGTTTTAATAACCAATCTAGCACCATCGCATAGTATTGGCTGAATCAGGTTAAGTAACATGACTATTACCGCTCCAACGTTAAGCTGAAAGTTATATGGTGGCATTCCCGGTAAGTTAAATGCATTCAGGAACTCTACGGGGTAGTTAACAATATTTTCGGGTTCGGTAATGGAATCAATCGATTTATACGAATACCATTTGCCATTAATTAAGCTTTGGATTTTTGAATTTATTTAATCAACGTATTTGTTATTTGCAGCCAAAATGGCTCTTTCACTTAACCAAAGTTAATCGCTATAATTTTGAGCAATGTATGTGAACAGTTTTGCAATTAGTTTCTTTAAATGTTGTGAATTGGCAAGAGCCCATTGGAAAGGAAATCTGGCCTGTTGTAGATTCAGTCGCTTTTTTCAACTGCCAATGTCTAACAATATATAAGAATAGATAGATAAACAAACCTAGACGTAGATAATCATCAAAATTTTAAAAAATGTTGACTGCTAACAAAATCGTTCGAAGTTTAGCTTTAATTTTTACTTTAGCAATAAAATTTTAGAACAAAAGAATTTTGATATTGGATTTTTCAGCATATGAGCGATATACTTATGTATGTATTTTTTAACTTCAAAGTAAAGTGTAATTGTCGATAACTTAATAGTTTTAAGCCCTCACTATTCAATATATCAAGGTTTTTCTTCTCTTATAAAAACTATTAATTTTAAAATTATGTGAGTCAAATCACACGAAAAATTTTAAAGCACGGATAATGTGCATACACACATATGTCCCATATGGACGTAGAATATATATATGGATGTAGAATATATATTCAAATTTTCACTTTTAGTATTATCCAACACGTCTAAATTAAATCACTGACCACTGTTTAGGAATTTTATAAAGTTTGAACGTAGGCTAAGTAAAAAAATTGAGAAGTGAAAACGATTTATTTAAGTTTTCATTAACATAGTTTAATACATAGTATATTGAAAAGTGAAAATAAGAACATGTATAAAAAATCAATACTTTTTCCTAAAAATGTGTTAAAAACTTTAGTTCTTCGAGTTGCTCTTTAAATTTTCTCATGCGAAGAAAAATACTTCGAAATAAAGTCTAGTTATTGAAAACTTATCATGTTCGTTGGGCTCTCCTGGCAAATTCTGTAACATAAGCAAAGCTGATGTTTATTAAAACGTATGTATGTATATGTATATATGTAAGTCAATTTTTTATATATGTAATTATATTTTTTTGGTATAAATTTATACACTTTAAGGAAAAAAATTTTAAAAATTAATCTTAAAATGGATATTTTACTAAATTGAAAACAAATTCACCAAAGAATTTGAACTTTATTGAAAAACATGAAATATATTTACATACATATGTACATGTGATTTTATTGTGAATTTTAAATAAAGTAAGATTTTTTCCCCAAAATTGTGACGGTATTGTCTCTAAAAGACCTGGCAGCTATGTATAGTAATGAATTTAAAAAAATCTTCAAACATAAAAATACATTTTTAACTGCCCTCTTTATTGATCTTTTATTTTGTTTTCATTTTGTTTTGTGTTTTTTTTTAATTTGATCTACGGATTTTTTAGCGTATGCTAAGAATGGATACGTGTGTTTGCACGTATACAAACTCATTAGCATACAAACAACCATAAGCTTCATTAAACCAGTTCGAACAAACATGTCGAGTCGTGAATAATAATATTTGTGTTTACAACAACAACAACAACAACAACAGAAGAAAATTAATAAATGAATTTTCTTAGTTTTCCGGAAAATTTTATAATTTTTTTTTCATACAAACCATCTCCTGAAATCGCTCCAGCCGTTCTCATGCCAACTCATTACATACGTGGACCATTTCATTTTTATATATATAAATTTATCTTTCCGAAGCTAGTCTGAATGCACGACACTGTTAGCAGCCGCTGTATACAATTTATACAAATGGTATAGGAACACACGGAATAGAACACTTTTTCTTTTTTAACAATTTAATAACAAGGAATGTAATAATAAAGAAGCAAATTATTGTTATTATTATTTATTTTGCGTAAAACATTAACTAATTAATTATTAACACCTGCAAATATTTTTGTGTATTTTTGTGGCGATAAAAATTCGTACGGTAAATGGAATTAATAACATTTCTCTCAATAATAGAGAGAAATTATTTATGGTCGCGTTTCTATCCTCATTTAAGGGTGGGTTTTTATATTTAGAAAATATATGAATAAACATTTTCACAAAATCTAATTGCAAAACCGTTTGCTTGTATGTAAACTTCAACTTGCACCATGTGGTTATTTTACAAACGGGATTGTTCACAGTTATGTATGTATATCTATATTTATAAATATATGGAAAAACCACATAAAGCGTAAAGACTTTATTGTGCTTATTTCTCAATTTAATAATGGTTGATAACAAATTCTAATTAATTATTAGAATTATTTAACCTCAACAATTACAGATTTGTAAATAAGTACACTGTATCTCTGTATCTTAAGCTTTTTACCTCTCTTTCTGATAAACCAGAGTCACTGTTACTCCCCTGATGATGCGGTCAACAGCGACAAGGCATGGAGCAGCAATCAATCAGGAACACACTAAGTTAAACTAACTTTTGTTTTAATTGTTCAAAGAATCCACACAAGTTTACGCGTATCAACATGCACTTAGATCAATTTAATTCCACGAACACTTTTATTGAATTAATTTACCAATAAACTACTTTTTCGTTGAAACAAATTATCAAAAAATGTCCGATTTTCAAATCAAGTCAAATTTGGGAATCTAACAAACACTTGAATTGATCAGAAAAAACGCATCTTCAACTTTGTGAATATTATCAACAACTGTAATCGTTTATTATTCTTATACTTCAATCTCCACTTCTTTCTATTTCAAACATCCGTTATCCTTAACATTAATTGAGAATAATTATGTTCAGGATTGTTGTTGTATTATCGATTTCAACAGATCACTCAGTCTTAATGCAAATTCAATTCTTATATTAGGTTGAAGTAAATGTAAGTATAATGAAAAATATATATTTAAGAAGTAAGTATGTAATAAAAGGTATGTAATAAAACTAAGTAAGTAAGTATATATTTTTTTTTTATTTATTTATTTATTTACAAATTTATTATAATTAAAATTAGAACAAATCAAAAGCTAAGAGCACTAGCTACGATGGCTATCGGCTTCTTATTTCATGTGTGTACACACATGTATATTTAGAAATTTGATGGTTAAATTTTCAAAATTTAAATTTTGTCGTGCAAAGAAGTTTTTTTTATGAATTCAAAGATTTTTTTAATATTATTACTAGTTAGCGTTTTTAGTAAGTCAAGGATGCTAGTCGATTTAAAAACCGATACGCGTGCGTTTACGAGAGTTGGACAGTCTGCCAAGATATGGAAAACTGTCAATGGTTGAGAGGCACAGAAAGTGCATGTTGGTTGTACCGTTTTGTCCAACAAATATTGGTGAGTGAGACGTGTGTGTGTTAGACGTAGCCTTGTGATGCATTTGTTTTGTAAACAGTTGGTTGAAGATGGCAGAATTAACGGCTGTTTTGTGGGGTTGAAGATCTTATAGGGGTGGCTGTATTTGTTCCATTTGTGTTCTAAGGATATATTGTATTTTATGGTAGCACATCTTGTCAGAAATTTCCTGGATTTTGGAATAAAAAGGTATGTTGGTTGCTGAATTACTGTTTTGGCAGCTAGGTCTGCTGCCTCGTTGCCTATGATGCCAATGTGGCTGGGAATCCATAGCATTTTTATTATTAGTTGTTGTATGGAGATAATTAATTCGTTCTTATTGTTCTGATTAAATGCAGCATCAAATACGGAACGACTGTCTGTGCAGATTATATACTTTCCATGTGAGATTTGGCAGAGCTGTAGGGATTCAATTATTGCTACGGCTTCAGCTTCAAATATAGTTGTACTTTGGGGCAATAGGCCTATTTTCAGCGTACTTCCTGTTTCATCAGATATAGCAAATCCGACGTGTTTTGTGGTCTTTGATTCATCTGTGAAAATGAATTGCCAATCTTTTTTCTTGTATTCGCTGTACATCTCGTTAAATAAGCATTTGAAAACAATGGGATTTTATGCAAATTTTTTAAAAAGTTGATGCTTGCATCCAGGGGGGTAGGTTTCCAACCTAGGAGAGTATTCTCCTATAACGTATTTTTTTGCAGTGTTGACAATATTCCATAGTGTTGATGGGTATTTAAGTTTTGTTTTCCTCTTTTTTAATAGCTTTACATGTTTATGTAGCAGCGATGGGGTGGAGCAGCTGAATATGGGCAATAGCCGGTGAAGTAGTCTATGTACTCGAACACGGAGCGGTTCAAAGGCAGCTTCTGCCTGCATGTTCACGATCGGAGTCGTGCGAAAAGCTCTTAGACTGGTTCTAACGGCAGCATTTAGAATGTTCTCGATCATTTTAAAAGTTGTTTTGGATGTCTTATTGTGGATTACTATACCAAAGTCGATTTTTGACAATATTATTGATTTCACTAATCTTAGCAGACTGTGTGTGTGCATTTGGCTTTTAGCTGATGATAAATACTTAATAATATTTAGTCTACTAGTTAAATCTTTTTTTAAATAAATACAGTGTTTTTATAAGTTATATTTACTGTCAAAGTTAAGAACTAAAATTTTACAGTGGTTTACATTTTGAATAGTAAAGTTATTAAAATATATATTAATTTCATTACAATTATGTAATTTGCAAATGTGCAGATGACATGTTTTTTTTAAAGAAATATCTGCTCCAGAAGTTTTTGACCAACTGTCAATTTTAAGTAAAGTTTCTTGAAATACTTAACAAATTTTTTCATTTCTTTGTTCTTTTGTTACAACATAGAGATCGTCCTACCTACGTATGTCAGTATGTGTTTATTGATTTTGCTAAGTTAAATATTAAATTGGTTTTTATTTTATTTTCTTCTTTTGTGGAAAAGTTTGTTTTAATTTATATTTGTAGCGATAGTTATGCCAGAGAATCTGACATATCATCGCCAGTTGCCATAAATTGTATTTGTTTTACTGGAGTTTCAGATTCAGAACTGGTCTCTGAGAGACTGGGTATATAATAGAAGGTTTAAAACAAAGGTAAATATATAATAAAAACTATATAACAAGATAAGTATATAATACAAGTTTCAGAAACTCCGCAATCGAACAATCACAATTAGCAAAATAAAACAAAAGACAAAAAGGTAACACTATTTTCAAAACAAATACTAACATTTTAATTTATCAGATAAAATAATTCGTAAAAACATTCTTAGCTTTTACTGTATGTAATATTTTAATATTAAAGGAAAAAATTTTATAAATATCAGCAATTGACTAAATTGTTTTATTTCCTTAACAAAAAAACTTATCGACTTCAAATACCTCTTGAGTTTCTTTTTACGTAAATTAATCTCGTAATTTTAAATATTTAAAATTATGTGCAAACTCATGAAACAGCAACAGACTATATTAAAGTTTTGAAATTTCGTTTATTTTCTTTTAGTGGGCATCGCTATTTAGTCATCAATACTGTGCTACATATATATAGTCATTAGATATCTTTCTCTTGGAATATGCCAAATAACACATTAATGACAAAAACTTATTGTTTTAATAAAAGCCTTGTTATTACTACCAATACTCAGAATATATTTCTTTGTTTTATTTTAGGTTAAAATTAGGATTCTTAGGAAAAGCTATTTGGAGCGTAGCTGAAACTTTCACGAATGGATTTGGCTTTCACTAGCCCAAATTATGTGAAAACTGGGCTGAGTAAACATTTCTTATAAGTTTAGTTGAAAACTAAAACAAAATTAATAAAATTTCGATTTAAACACGGAATAAAAAACATCACCATAAATAAATGAACAAACTATGGAAAAACGGCAAAAGCTGTTTAGTTGTATTTTTTTTTTCGTTTCGGACCAGCACACAGTAGATGACCCCCAACACATGCAATGCATTGTGCCAGAACTACCAGAACTAGGAAATCAGGTTATGAGGAGAGGAAAGAAGGAGTAGTATTTGTGGACATTCAGCTTGAACTTTCCTACATTGAAAGTGACAGGAAAGACCTCTGGAGGGAGTTTATTTCGCATACAGACTGTTCTGCTAAAAAATTAATTTTTCCTGTAATGCAAAATGCGATTCACTGGCCAATTAACCCCAAATGGATGTCCTCTCAACGAAAATCGAGATAAACGCAAAAACGATAATTTTATTAGAGCACTTACCATTGCAGCAACGATAAAACAGTGAAATACAACCAACATTGCGTCGATGCTACAGAGAATTAATACAGTTGGGGATACCTTGCTGTCCCCAATGAGCCTCTTGGCCCTCTGCTGTATGCGGTCGGGCAACTCCAAAATAGACTTCTAGATTACAGTTATAGGCGCCACGACAATAATTTGCAATCTTAAGTGCCAAGCAATTTCTCCTCTTTTGCTGAACACACTTTCAGTATAAATTTGAATTTATTGAAAAAAAAATTTAACTTTATAATATTGTTATTGCTATATCTTTTAAAAACGTTTTGTTGTGAGTTCTTTATTGCAAGATAAATAATACTAGATTTTAGAAATTTTAAATTAATTACAAGTTTTATTACTTTAACTACACACAAAGTTGACACTACAGATGCACGTCGTTACTTTACGATGTTTATTTTTCAACTAACTAACTATCCACTCAAATGCTGCTTTTTATATTTGTCCACTAGAAGTCTAGAAAAATTAAGAATCTTCTACTCCCTTTGTATCACATTTTTTTGTTGTTATGTTATTCATTCAATGCAAAGGTGCCTGTAGGTCTGTGTGTATTTTTGTTTTTTTGTTATGCTCTTATGTTGTTATGCTGATATAGTTTCTTCCTGAAATTTATTTTAAGTTAGTTGTTGTTGTTGTTGTCTTGTCTATATTAGTTTTCTTAGAAAACTATGCAGTTAGTAAACAACGTACCCGATTGTTGTTGTTTTGCGTGTATAACATTTGCACGCAATTTGTTATTAGAAAGTTGCTGTTGTTTCCTTAGCAAACTACGCAGTTAGTAAAAACAGCATACCTAATTGTTGTTGCTTTATGTGTATAAAATTTTTACGCGGTTTGTAACTATAAAGTTAATGTTTTCTTGTATGCATAAGTTTATTACTTAATTTTTTTCTTTTAAAAGACGCATCCGTAAAAACATAAAACAAATTTCGTTCGATAAGAAGTTTAAATAATTTAACTGACGTATCTTCTATGCAGGATATACGGGATAATTTAGATAATATATAAAAAATTTATTAAAAAAAATATCGACAAATTTCGAGTTCGACTAACTAGCTTACAATATTAAAAATATCTTTATATGATTTTTAAAATAATTTACTATAAAAATTCGTCATAAGTGTAGTACAAAATAATATAGCAGCAATCTGGTTGGCAAGCTATTTCGTAACTTTTTTTAATTTATTAATTGAAACTAAACGATGATTAAAAGTTCCTGGGAGCTTTGTAAACTCCTTGAAGCAATTTATTTTTATGGGTTAAGACTCTCTGATTGTTGATTTTGCAGGTAAAAAAATTTAATAGAATGCCTGAATAAACTTGAATGTCAAAATAACGCCTCTATCAGAACACCTTTTAAGTTTAAATCAATTTCTGCAAAATAAAGGCATTTATATTTTAAATAATAAAATTATTCTTTCCTGTAAACATGATATCTTTGTTTAATTTCTTTCCTAACTATTTAAGTTATTAAAATTTTCTTTTTTTAATAATAAGTTTTGACTCAATTATTATAAATATAATTTTCAAAAGTAATAAGTAAGTAATAATACGTAGATACATATCAAATTTTAGACAAAAGTAGGTATATCATCAAATGCTGCGCTTTAAAAGTAATATTGTCTCAACGGCGATAAATCATCACATCAGTGTAAACGGTCTTATAAACCTCAAACCCGTTACAACCCTGCGGAAGGTTAAAATCTTTTGCGACGAAGGAAGGAATATTGGGTCAAATATTTATTCCAATTATTAAACCATTAACATACGAGTATATGGTTGAAATTGGTTTAGTGAATGATGAATTTTCTGAAAAAAATTTTTTTTTTTAAAAATTGTCAAACTGTAAAACTGTCAACAATAAATAATATGTGGCAACATCTGTTATCAAAATACCAAATTTGTGGCAAGTGGTATATTAACTAACGTTATCATTGAAAGCAAAATACTCAAAATCTAAATTATATGCAGGGTACAATCGGTTAAATTTAGTAAATTTGATTAAATTGACATTTAATTTTGTATTATTTTTGTGTGTTAAGTTTTATTGTAAAAAACTATCAGTATTAAAACAAAGAATCCCCGGTTTATTATTATTTGTCTTTAAAGAAATATTAGCGCCATTATTCAAAAAAACCAAAGACCGTTATGATATATGAGACAATAACCGTTAATAATCTTAAACCAATAAAACAGGGCATAAAACGCATTCTACAAAATGGTTATCTTATGTTACTTCACATAAATATTAAATAAAAACTTCAATATAGAATTAATTACTAAAACAAACACTTGTTTGGCTTTAAAGTAAAGTGCCTGTCTGATGTTAGGTGTTGGTCATGATTAAATGTCAAAACGAATTAAAGTTATTTAAAGCCAGCTTGTTGCACACATCGCACACACACCATCACATGCACCTGTGTATTTAAAGTAGACAAGAAATGAAATTTCCAAAAATAAAGTAATAGCCAAAGCAGCGATAATATATTAAGCTAGCGAATTTAAATTCACATGGTACGGAAACGCACACGAATGCTGATCAATGAAAACAAACTTCAAATAGTAAACAATATTATCGTAATGTTAAAGCATTATCATAAAAGCAAAGCTTTTGAAATTGTGCTTACTTTATTCTTAAAAGCCTACATGGCTGGTTATTGGTAAATGGGAATTACTCTTGCACAGTCTGCTTCTATTTGAAATTATATTAGTCCATGCATGTAGCAAATAAAGTATGTATGAAATGCGTGGACATAATGAAAAATGCATTAGATGGAAGAGTTAAAAGAACAATGTAAAACGAAAATACACCACGGGCCTGCATTTGCCAAACGTCTCTAAAATGAGGTCGTGAGCGACTTTGTTTTCTTTATTCCCAAATCTAATAAATAATTTAAATTGTTGTATATTGTTGTATTTTAAATCTGGTCTTAGCTCCAAAAAATAAAAAATATTATGTAGCATCAAAAACTGCACCTTATTAATTAAGCAGAATTTATAGTTTAACGAATCGTAACCACTGTTGTACCGTCAAGGGATATCTGTTTTTAAAGGGAACTGAAGAAATTATTTTGGTTGAAAATTGAAAAGAAAAAAAATACAAGCACCACTGCAATATTTCTATCCCAATATGTTTTTTTACGTTTGAAATCTACTCTGACTTTATATAAGATCCAAATATCTATATAATTTTCTTCCTATTTTTCTTGCGCGAATAATTAACATTTAAAGTGTTTTTGCCAAAGATTTCTGGCAACGCTGCCACACATTAAAAACCACTGTAAATTCATTTGGTTTGTTTAAAATAAGAGAACTCTCTTATAATAATATTTAAGATAAATGCAAGCAAGAAAGAAGAGTACTCTTTAAAATATTTCTATACACTCTTTTAAATTTAACATGAGAGAGTGCATTCTTTGTTTAACTTTGAGTGTTTTTGTTATATACAACAACGGGCCAATGAGAAGTACTTTAATTAAAATGTTTCAAATACAAATATTTAAAGATACGCCCCATTTTATATTTGAAAATGCCTGACTTGATTATTTAACCACCAGTTTTTTTAATGAACAGAGGAAATTTATTTTTATGACCCTCCTTGTTTGTATTTAAAAAATCGTTACCTGTCAACTAGAAAGGATGGCGATCAATTTTGTGTGCATGGCTCAAATATATTTTGGGCATGTTCTCCAAATAAAAATCGGTAAATTAAAAGAAGATAGGTATACAGCTTATGATACCAATAAGCATTTACAAGAATTTATGTTCATATGCAAAAATAAAATATAGATTATTTGGTACTTGAAGTGTATTTTAAAGTAAATTTTGTAGGTATAATTTTTTTTTAAGAAATTAACTTGATTTATTTTAATTTTTATTTAAAAAAGTATACGTTTTATGGGGCGCTGGCGCTTAAGTGACAAACCGACATACGTACAAACGTAACTCTACTGTTTTCGCTGCAAGGTCTGTCCGTCTGCTTTATCTCTCTGTAATCGTTAAAAGCGGACACTTTTTGACTGAATACGTCTGCTATAAAAACAAATAGGTACTTCAAATGAAAGCTCTTTTTAAAAATATTGTTATTTTTAACAAAAAATAAAACTAAATTAAAGGGCTTACCAACTGTTACTTGATATTCACTTCCTTCCCTCGCCATGTTTTTAATCCGCTCAATAGGCAGACACTTTAAGTTAAGTGAAATCATTTATAGGTAGGTACTCGTACTTTAGAGAATGGAGAAATATGTTCGGTATTTAAAATGGAATTAGAAATTAAAATATTTTCCATAGACGCATTGAGCTTAACAAATATTGCCTTACGCTCAAAATTTGCATAGAGTATGTATTGCTATACAGACAACTCAAAAGAGATAAAAATCAAATAAAAAGTGCCGCAGAAGGAAAAAAGTATACTACATATTTATTAATTTTCAGCTTTTCAGAGTATGCTTTGGAAAGACATTCGGGCTCGAGTTCATATGTTTAATTATTATTAAGGAAGAATAGCATCTTTATATTTATATGCGCTTGCTATAGGTACGCCAAATTGAGTATACCTATTTCCTAGATCGCCACTTACTTCATCTATATAGGTACTTGTTTTAGTTTAACAGGAAATATCTTATTTCTGAACTATTTTAGTTCTTCCAAGCATATGTGGGGAGGGGCAGACGTATCATATTACAGTTTTTTACAGCATTTGCTTACCTATATAGAGAATTTTCAGAGTGAAAATGGTGTGAATGTATACTGACGTAATGTTAACAAAAGCAAATATCAATGACCTAAGTTATATAAGTTCTACAGCTACACGATGAATATTATTAATTATTTGTTAAAGTGGCAATAATCAGGTTAATACTTGAAGGTCGTACAGGCTCCTGCAGATTACTAACAATCAAATTGTTACTCTCTAAGCTTCAGCAGTATCGTCCAAAGACATTCATTTTTCACATACCTATAAAAGTCAAGAGATTTCGCTGTGTGATGTTTGTGAAACAACTTTAATCTTTGCTGCAGTATAATTCGGAAACCGTTAAATAATTTTAAATATGTGAAATAAAGTAGTTAAAGTTTAGCTTTATAATTTGGAAATTCTTTAAAATTCTTTTTTCTTAGTCAGGCAGTAGTACAATACATTGGACTTATTTTGAAAGACCTCTTGAGAAAATTAAGCGTACTTGGGGTATTATTTTTGCAATCGATCAACCAATTGTAATGTTAATCGTATTAAACACATTATAAGCAAGAACTTGCTTAAAATATGGAGATGCGACATTGTAGTTTGCATAATTTATATTTTATTTTTATCATTTTGTTGTTATTCAAAGTTGTTATAGTTTTAAAGTTGACCCTAATATATTGATAGATATAAATACAAAACATCTCTACCCAGCAAACAATTTGTTTTTATTAGTACGATATTAATAGCCGAACATACTGTTCTTTACACATGATAAGCAATTTTTTTTTTGTTTTGTATTAAAACTTGATTTAATATTATATCGGATGTTTTTGCCATCAAGTATTCATTTTTCAGTTGTCAAGTGATTAATGCATAGTTTGGTTAGTCATTTCAATATGAATAGACTCATGTCTGAACAACACATCTAAATTTTCGCTTTTGTCTATAAACATTTGGAGAGATAATAATCCTCGTATGTTGAGACATCATTACATGTATACAAACTGACTGTTTGGTGTGGTTTATGGGCTGGTGGAATCATTAGTTCGCACCTCCTTAAAAATAATGCTGGTCAGAACGTTACGACTTTTCCATTCATCAATTAAACAACCATTATGTGCAGAAGCTGATTTGATTTATTGAAGGAAACTTTTGTTAAGCGCATAGGTTTACGTTTCAGACCCGTCAATTGGTCTCTAAGATCGTGTGATTTAACGCTACTAGACTATTTTCTATAAGAAAATGTGAAGACGCTAGTATACGCCGATAAGATCGAAACGATTGACCATTTGGAGCACAATATTCTCCGCGTTAATGCCACAAATAGAAAAAGTCATCGAAAATTGGACCTACGAATTAGCCTACTTCCGAGCCAGCCATGGTAATCATATGCCAAAAGTCCTATTTAAATTATAGTGCAAGAAGATTATCTTTCCCTTTACAATTGATGCTGAATCTTTATATTTATCAAATGAGTAAGTTCAGTTCCGTATTTTTGGCAGTTATAATCAAGCAATAATATTACAGATCGGTGTAAGAAAACAATATCTCGAAGTTCCTGTAAAAATGTCTTTAAACATGTGAATTCTACACATAAAAGTTAAAGCATATCTTCAAACCGTAAATGCATTTATCTGTTAATGAAATTTACGGCATGTGTTTTTTGCAGCAAATACCTGATATATCAAATTTTTCAAAGTTCAGTCGACACGGTAATCGAGACACCTAAAATTCTGCAAGATCTATTTATATAGAATCAAATATTTGTTTTATTTACACATTGTAAAATAATATTTACAAGTTAACAAAATATAAAAATATAACAACCACACAGAGCAAAGACCACATTCTGTGAGAAATAAAAATGAGTACAAAATTCTCAGCCAAAATGCTTGAATGGCTTCGGAATAGATTTTGCCGAAAAAATGTGTGTTAGAAAGACAATTGAAATAAAACAGGCTGAATAGACACATATTGCGCTATTAACTAAATTAAACTAATGCAAAAAATAGATAACGAGTTCACTCTTGGTTGGGTATGAGACACAGCAGGTCATTACATCGGTTTTAATTGCAGAAACTAGAACAAGAAATTAAAACACAAATTTTAGAAAAATAATTATTTTCAAAATATTTGGGTGGTCCTGAAATGTTAGTCATTCAAATACCAGCAGGATATAGAGCCGTTTAGGACGGGAATAAAATTATTAAAATATTGAGCTACAAAACAAAACATTTGAAATTAAAGGTAAATTCACACACACACACACATAAACCTGATAGTTATATACGCAAAGTTCTTAGAAACAAAGTTAAAAAACTGTAAAATAACAATTATATTTAAATATGGAGAAAGAGAATATTACAAACCAAAACATGTTACATTGGAAAATCGTGCTAAAATATTTCTAAAGTCTTTATATAAATTGGCTGCTGAAAAATCTTTATTTTTTTTTCCAATTTAATTAAAAGACCTAAAATCCCTTAATTTATCCCTATTGTTTTTTTTTAAATACAAAATGTATTTGCAAATACAATAAACTTATGATTCGTGTGTCAAAAAATTTCATAGGATTTTTCTTTGTTGATTCTTGTTTATTTTGCTTTATAAGTGAAATGTTTCTTGGTTAAGACTAACTAATACTTACCAAAACAAAAAAAAGAAATGTGTCAAGAGATACAAATACATTGTTGTTATATTATTTTCAAACAGCAGGATACTTTGCTTGATATTGACCGCCAAATAAATATAGAAAATATCACCCATCATACATTTAAAAAGAAGAACAACAATTGTTAAAATGATTGTAAAAAGCATAATAACAACAACGACCAATAGCAAATATTAAGACAATAAATACAAAAATATAACAAATTCTCATTGAGATTTTGCTACACTGAAGAGACTTTGGAACTCACATGCATACCGAGCTAAAACTCTCTATAATTTCCCAGTGAAAAAATGAGTAGATAACTTTATTAACATAATGTAAGATACAGTAGTTCTAGTGAATTTTAAAATAGTATTCAATTAAAAAAAGAGCGGCGTGGAAGACTTAAAGTTATGCTTGATAAAAATAAATAGCTGTGTAGCATAATAAAATATTAAAATTGGTAAGTATTTCTACAGAATGCTCAATGGTAAAGATATATGAATTTTCTCCAATTACATTGAAGAAACACTCTTTAAAGCCTCTGAATACAGTTCACTTTGCTTAAATTGAAATTTAAAGTGAATTTCAATTGAAGTAAAGTATAAAGTAAGATTTGTCTATTTTTCGTGTTCACACAATTCCATTTAAGTTAGCTTTACAATTTGACGATAATAGAAAAATTCCGGTACTTATATGTAATTGATATTATCATTCTTATAACAGAAAAAATTATTTTTTTTATATTGAATTATTATTTATTTTATAACTGACGATAAATCAAAATAAATCTTTTATCAAAACTTAAAATAACATCGGAACCTGACAGCTTATCGAATATCTTTAGTTCAGCATGTGCTTGCAGTAAACAAACAGTTCCTATCTCGCCGATGAAAAAGCACTTCAGGCAACAATGCCTATTTAGTCAAGTACCGTTCTACATTTTTTAGGAAAGCGATAGAGAAGAGATGAGACAGGTGGTGAAAGTAAAAGGATAGTTGCGGAAATTAACTGTGGGTATAAGACAGCACAGTGACCAGTGACTATGCCTTCATCACTGAGCAGCCACACCGACAGCCAATTTTTATTTATAGTGGAAAAAACCAAGGTGTTTGTTGGGAATCGAACCCACAACCCCCAGTCTTGTAAGCTAGTACAATACCTACTAGCCTACAGGGGCACCATCGAAGATGAAAATATTATGATAGCAATCATTGTCCGATTTTCCATCTAAAGCACTGTTAAACTTGACATTTTTCTTAATTTTATAATTTCAACAAATTTGGCTTTACAAATTTTTTACTATTTATTAATGAAGCAATAAGACCACTGTACCTTTTACAAACTATAAAGTGTTGTAAACACAACAAAAACTATAATATTGATTTCATTTAATTCAGCTCCTGCTGCTGTTGTCGGTACAAAAAAAGTGTGAAAACTCCACATGATCATATTCAGTGTAGCATAAACAAAATGATACAAACAAAAAACCAACCCAGAAGGCAGAGACTGAAACAAGTAAAGAATTCGTTTTATAATTTCACGGGGACTAACTCACACACCCAATTATGTTTTCAGGTCCTTTCTTTACAATTTGTTATGGAAAAAATATGTTGGTAAAACATACCAACAGAAAATAGAATTGTCTACTAAACACACGCTAAATAAATAAGTTATCGACTTCAATTTTTTTTAAGGTTTCGTTATTGTAATTATTTGAATTATTAATGCTATGTCATGTTTTTCTCTTTTTGTCAGAATTTTTTGTTTCGATTATTTTAACAAACAGTTGTTTTTCATCGCCAGCAGCATTCCCTCAATTCGATCCTATAAAAGTACTGCAGCATATGAATGTAGTAAAAGATTTTTTACTAATAAGAAATTGGCGTAACTAATCGAACTGATGCGCTTGTAACTAATACTCATTCTTCCTAGCTTTGGTCTGTTAGTTAACACCCTTTTTCCACATATTTTGCAATATCATCAAACTCATTCATGTCTCAATTATACCTACATATTTACATGGAGGCATGTTTGCATTATACGGTTCTTTAGTTGGTAGAGTCAAACAAAGTGCAGCACGATGTTAGCAACGTAAATAGATAAAAAGATTAGTTAAATTTGGCAAAGATATGTTTTTATCGCTCAATTTAAAAAACAAAGCGGTGAATTTGTAATAAAAATAAATAAGTTAAATAAATTTTTTCACGCCTGATTTAATACGCAAAATTATTTAACGATTTGATAATTGTAAACAAAAAAATATTCTTTGTTTCATATTAACTGGTCAAAACCGTCAAGTTTTTACGTTATGTATAATTATTACTTATTTATTTTTTTTATAAAATTGAAAATGATAAGTGTGGACTTTGCAACGAATAAATGCCGAACGGCCGGCAGCTTCCTATGGGACCGTTCGTTGATGGAGCGTTTGGGAAAATATAATCAATCAAGAGGTGGATTTCTATAGATAATCAATCGAGAGGTTAATTTCTATGAATAATCAATCGAGAGGTCGATTTCTTTGGAATATCTACAATGCTTAGTTTTTCTACTAGCTTCATATCATTGATTTTCTGTCGGACATATTTCAAGCTTCTCAGGGGAACTTGTACTTGTTTACGCTGACCAAATTCATTTTGCTATTTCGGGAGTCTGCATAAGGAGTGTTGACACAAATAATAGGTCTTCAACTGTACTGTTTGATTATTTTGTAAAATAGGGTCTAAACTTAAACATTCGGAAAACTGCAGTTATCACTTTTAGGGTACATTGTTTAACTATCAGACAAGAATTTTGAGAGCTATCGCTACATTGACGACATAAAATTGCATCTAATAATGCATCTTGACATTTCCTTCGCCTTTCCGACGGTTCAGGATTTATTCTCATTAGATAGAGAGGCTTAGGAGATGGAAGAGGCCGCTTTAAGCTTAGGCTCTATACCCGACCAATTGCTGAATTTCCTAGGCCGTCCGTACAGTGCGTGAGCGGTTGTCGACATAGTAGAAATGTCTGTTAAATTTCTGGAAGCCTTTCTGTGAGCCGGGATATCTGGAGGGGGTCAAATGTCACAATTTATACTTCCGTAGGTCTGTTGACCCAATAAATTTTTATATTTAAATTATTCATTTCATATTTTTTGTTTCCTTCTTTGTTTTTGTAGGTTATTTAAACTGTTTTTATTTTTAATTAATATTTTAAGGAAAACTGATAAGTTCTTGAATGTTTTTTTAGTGTAAGAAATGTTTGAAAAATAGTTTTGTATACAAAGAATATTTTTTATGATTTCTAAACTTTGGTTTTAGTTTATAAAGTTTTACATTTTGCAAATTCAGTTAGGAATCTGAAGGTACCTGATTTCGCTCATTTGCTGTAACGACGCGTCGCGACGTCAAAACTCATTTTTTAGTTTTAAGATAGCTATACAGATACTTTGTAAAGTGTTTTAATTTTGATAAGATTTTCCCCAAATGTGATCAGACGTCTTACGGTTTAGTAACTAATAACTACCACAAGGATTCCCCCGCAATTAAACTTTAAGTTGAAATTTATGCTACCAGGAAAATATTATATGAAATATATATATATATATATATATATATATATATATATATATATATATATATATATTTGATCTCTATTATTGCGGGGAAAGGAATAGGGCTATTTCACTACTGCTCATATAGCTTATCAGTGAATTTTACCCCAAATTTTTGTATAGAAAATTCAATTGTTTTATATCGTAAGCCAAATTAATTAAATGAAATTTTGTCATTTAAACAACACAGCAACAACAAAACTTAAAAACACTTCTATACAAAAACACAGTAAACATTACGAAAACAAAAAAACTTTTTATTTTCAATCTTTTCTTTGGAAGCCATTCAAATTTAATTTGAGCAATAATGCAATCGAAATAAATAATTTTATTTTTTGTAATCATTTTTTAATTAATTCGACATAAATATCTTTTTTTTTTCGGACTAGGGGGATGACCCCTAATCTTGCAATGCATTGTACCAGAACTAGAAAAATAGGTTATGGGGAGGAGGAAGGAGAGAGTAGTGATTAGGGACATTCGGATTGAATTTTCCTATATTGAAAGTGACAGGAAAGACCTCTGAAGGAAGTTTATTCCACATACGCAGTATAGTGCGATTTACTGGCCAATCGACCACAAATGGATGAGCTCGCAGCGAAAAGTGAGTCAAATCCAAAAATATACGAGTTTTGGAAGCAAGTTTCCTAATTTCGTTAGGGTTATAGTAACGATAAAACAGTGAAATACAACCTACATTGCGTCGATGCTCTGAGGAATAAATAGAGTTGGATACCTCCGATGAGCCTCTTGGCCCTATCCTGTACGTGGTCGAGCAACTCCAAAATAGACTTTGAGGCACCGGCCCATACATAACGTTGAATTCCATCTTTGGACGGATATAGGTGGTATAAATAGCACGAAGATCGGATGGATTGAAGTAATTGTTTTAGAAAATCGAGAAACTCGATAGCTTTTTTAGAAATCTGAAAAATCGCCGCGAGATCGTGATTGAGCATATCAATCATATTCCTTCTTTTAGAACTCACCTCCAAATGGTTCGGTCTATTACCAAATGAATACAAATGATAAATGGTGCGGTCATCTGCGAAGGAGTACATAAGGTTGAAAGCTTGACAAAGAAGGTCCTTTTGAAAAATCAGAAATAGGGTAGGAGAAAGAACGGAGCCTTGCGGCACCTGAATTAATCCAGAACTCATCTGAGGAAATCCCATCTACAACAACGCGATTCCTAAGAAAACTCGATATAAGTCTGGAGAAATTATCACCAACACCAAAAGTAGTAAGTTTTGACAGAAACGTATTGGAAATATCTAGAGCCACCACCTTACTCTCTCCGAAATGATATATGGAGTTGTACCATTATTTCGATAGGAAAGCCAGTAAGTGACCCGTAGAGCTTCCCCTACGGAAACCATACTGTCGGTCGGTAAGTAAGCTGTTGGGCTCCAGGTACGTCACAAGATGAAAATTAATTATACGTTTCATCACCTTAGAAAGTGTAGAACAAATTGTAATTGGGCGATAATTTTCAGTGTTGTTAGCCTCAACCCTTTTAGACTTGGCGTTACATCAGCAACCTTCCAACACTTTGGAAAGCCACCGGCATGATACAACATGCTGAAAAGGGTTGCTAACGGATGCGCTAACGTCAAGAGCACTGTTTTAGAATCAGTGCTGGTATCCCATCCGACCCAGGAAACTTTTTGACGTTGAGATCTGCTAAAACCTTTTTAACCACTCGAACTCGAAAGATTATCTTCGGCATAGTAACGGGTACTCGGTCGAGCCTGGGCGGTGGTTAGTAATTATTTGCAAATATACCAGCCAAATGGTTAACTTTAATATTCTTACTCTTTTAATAAGTGACCAAAAGTTCTAGCAACCTCTGGGAGTAGTAAGTAGCACGATGCCGTAGCATCGACCAAGACATAAAGTTTAAAATGAAATTGCCTAAAAAATTCGTTGAGCTCAGCCCAATGAGCCTTATCATAACTATGTTTTAAACGTTTGGTAGCTGGTTTCGAAACGTTGTGAAGCTCCGAATATGAAAAGGATGCGGAGATGGTATAGATCTTCGGAGTTGCCGAGAGGTGCACAAACACCAACTTCATAATTTTGGGGATATGAAGTCAGAAAAAGGTCGAGCGTTGTTTTGAATAATAAATATTTTATGAGAATATCATATTTTGAAAAAAAAAAAATATAATTTATATAATATAATTTATACATTTAATTTTATTGTGAGTTGGGTGACGGCAATGTTTCAGCATGAGAATTATATATTTGTCTTATCGACAACGTATTGTAACGGTGAACATAATATGACTTTGTAAATATAGAAGGCGATTTTGAATATGTCACGAAAGGGTATAAAAATTGATAAAATTGCTGTTTAAACAATGATAATTTTTTTTGCGAATACAGTCTAATGATATTATATCCATGTGGTACCTAAAATGTTAGCTTTAGTTTGGCAAGGTGGCCTTCAATATGCCCAAAAGAATATCCCTCCGCGTTGGTCTCTAGGATGGAAATGAAGTAAATTCTAAAAATGTTTAAAAATGCTTTTGGGTGTTTATTTCTTTTGTTTGGGGTGGGATTTTTTTGCATGCCGCCTTAAAAAGTCTGTATTACATTCTTTGGAAAGCAAAAGAATGGAGAACATTGGTGTAAAAGGATTTGTTGCACAATAGTTGCGTATGGTTTTGTAGAGGGTTTAAGTTTATTGAATTTGGTACAGCCATTTTATATATTTTTTATTTTGGCATAGATTTAGTGCTATAGAACTTGAATAATCATTAAAGTTTTAAATGCAGTAATCTATACCTAATATTTATTGCTTTTAAGCTTTGCATAAATAATAAGCTATAGATTTGTTAAGATTATTATGTTATTTTGCGGAGACAAACACTTACTTTTTCGCTTGAAAATTTAAAATGTGCTGCTGCAGCTTCTTTTTCTTTGATGTGTGGTTATATCTGTAAACATATAGATAAACATATTTAGTATATATCTAAAATTTTAAGAAAACGTATTCTTTTGAAGTGGAAAACAAAATTCAAAATAAATTAATCTTTTTACATATTATTTTAATATAAATTTAATAGACTTGAAGAATCATTTTCATAAGAAGATTTCTGTCAGAAATCAATAGATTTATGTAGAAATAACAATTAAAGATATGTGTGAGTAAAGGTAAGTATCTCAAGAAATCTAAATTTATAAGTTGGCAAAGAAAACGTGTATCTAGCTTCGTGATCTCCAAAAAGTTTACCATTACACATTAAGTTAATGCAAAAACTTTTAAATAAGATGTTAATTCGAACTTTTATTTTAAAATATTTTGGTCACATTTAGCCAAGTAAGTGTTTATTTTTTGTTTATATCAAATTTTATGAGAAAATACTATTAATGTTTGCTTTTTGTGTATTTTTGTAAATCAACAGAAAAACAGAAAAATTTCATTAATATCTATAGCAACATTTCATGCAGTTAATCTTAATTTAAAAAATTTTTATATTTTATTGAAAAGCCTAGAGATTAAAAACGTGTAAAAATAATACGTGCCAGTGATAATTTGCACAATCCATCATAAAACACACATGTGACTGACTACCTATTCTGAAAATTCTGTTTTAAAATTTATTAACACAATCACACCTACAATAAAATTTTGGTAACATCAATATCAGATTCATTTAGGTAAGAACAAACACTACCTACACACATTAAAGAATTACAAAGCCATAACAATTTGCTACTCAAAAATAAGTCTTTTTAAGGCACAGGTAAGAAATGATTACTTAGGCAACCGTAGAAAAATATGCATTTAAAAATACTAATTAAGCTCTTAAAATTTTATATATATTAAACAAAGAACCTGGAATCCTTATTATGCTCATGGTCCCTTAAAATTAATTTAAATACCAGAAAACATTAAGTGGTCAAAAGATATACTCCAATAAACGAGTAATATTTAGGGGAAAAATTGAGTAAAATATCAGTCATTGGTCGAGAGAGTAAGAAAAAAAATTAAACTCTCATGAGCAGCAATAAAAAAATAAATCCAAAGGTAAACCAACTGTGACGTTTTAACAATGACGATTGTATGTTGTTGCTGGTTTATGGGGTTTGTTATGTTTGTTGTGTGGTTGTGTGATTTTAGGAATGGACGATACATATAAGTAAGACGAATACATTTTGTGTGTGTACTGCAAATACGAAAGTCTTCAAAGTTCTTGTTGATGTTGCTGACGGCGTTGACCATGCTTACAATAACAAGAATAACATTAACTTGAAAACCGAACAATAGGAGTAGATTTTGTTGTTGCTGTTGAGTTTATAAAAATGTTCGTCTTTTGCCTGATTGCTTGACTGGCTAAAATGTATAATTCAAAAGTATTTTTATCGTTGTAGTAGTGGAAGTATAATTGCAAGTATACACAGAGGAGGAGAATTACAAATAAGCAGCAGACCCAGATGACAAAAAAGAAAAACAAACAACAAAAACTGAAAAGTCTCAACAAAGAAAGGTAGTCAAAAATAAGACAACAATTAATTCAGTCTAGTTTTAAACTTTGACGCGTTGAGAACATTATTCTTGTTTCAAGTTTTTCGACGAAACATGAGAAAATTAATTAACTTTTTTTAAACAAACTCTTATCAAGCGGTAACACTATTGCCAAAAATTTATTTAAGGTTTTTAACAACTAAAGTGAAATAAATAACTATTTTAATAAAGGGTGCGTAAATGAGTAATTTAACAAAGTAAAAAAAATTATTAGAAATCAATTGGATAATTATAAAAAAAACAGTTTAAATACATTTTTTATATAGAAAGTTGGAACATTTTTTGTCGTTTACAATTTATATTTGAAAAGTTACACATGTTGACCAATAAATGAATCACGATTGTTACAAAGTGATACAGAGGAAAAGAATACACCTAATACTTTACATTGCCAACAAATGTATCCATTAAATTGGTTTATTATTATAATTCAACTGTTAGTAATAATGGGTGTAAATGCGGCTGCCACCTCTTCATTATCTAATAGTGCTAAAGATAAAAATCAGCAATATAGCCAACAATATTCCGCCGCTTTATCAACAATAACATCAATAGCATCATCATTATCAACTTCATCATCAGCAGCGTCCACAAATGTTTTACGTTTGCGTAAACGACATCGTAAACGCCATAGTATTTGGTCTGATTATAACAGTTATAATGAAAATTCTACGATGCTGGAATGGTCAAATCCTTGTGGTGGCGAATATCACCCCGATGCAAAACAATTAAAGCGACCCACCAAAAAAGAACAAAAAAGAGTAAGTTTCGCTAGAAATGAATTGGATTTAGTTTAATTATTTAATTATTTAGTTTAATTATTTAATTAATTATTTTTAATTTTAAAAATTTTTAATCAGGGTTTAAAAAGACCTTTTTTTAAAGCCATTATGTTTTTGCGGAGTTAGAGATTTGACTCATTCCTTCAAAAGTCTAGTAAATAAGTAAAAAATTGAAGATTTTATTTTAATAATAATAATCATCAAAAAAAGAAAAAAATAAAAGCAAGTTAAAAGTATATAAGAACTTCTTTGGATTTACACAGAGATATTTGGAAATAAAAAATTATGCATAAATTATTAATAATTTTAAAATATATCGTACATGCATCCACCCCTTACTCGAAGCAAATTATTAATTGTTTTTAAAATTTAATTTAAACAAAAATAAATAAACTGATTAATAAAATCGAAATATGTTTAAAGCGAAGTAACAGATTTTTTGCTCTTAATTGTTTTACTTTTTAGCTGTTTCTTTAAATACATCTTGATTTTGCAATGCATTCAAACACTTCAATTAAAAATACTTGCTTTAAAATAGTCGAGGCTCTAAAATATAGTTGCCAGTAAAGATTTTTAGCCAAAATTTAATCCGCATTAAAAATTTTTTAAATCTTAATTTAATCAAGTTAAAACCTAATAGCGACAGAAAATGAACTATAATAAAAAAGAAGAAGAAAACTTAAACAGCCGGATCACTATCTTGAATTGCTTTAAACATTGTGTTTAAATTGTCCAAATTGTATTTGTTTATAATTGAGGAAAAATTCTTAAATTAAACTTTTGGAATAATAATAAATTGTTTTTAGTAATTTAAAACTTTCATTTCATTCGAAGTTAAAAAACAATATGTTAAAAGTATTAAATTTAAATTTATATTTAATTAAAAAACTAGTCAATTAAGAAATATCTAAAATGATAAAGTTTATTAATTATATTATATTATTTTTTATTATATTGTATTTCTTTTCAGATTTACAACAATTTACGACATACCGCCTTAAACGATTTTAATTATTTAAATGGTAGCTATCAACAAGATATTGATATAAGCAATATTGAAATCTGGTGGCTGCATAATGGAACTTATAAATTTTTACCAAAATTAAAAATGAATTCAAGTGTAAGCATCTAAATTGAATAATGGTAGTTTTTGTTTTTTAAAGTTTAAGTATAAATGGAAATTCCAATAAATATTTTAATGACATGCAATGACTTAATCGACAAAATTATAAACATTCACCCGTAGATGGACTTTGTATTTGTGTGACAAAACTGCCGCAGTTATACATGGCTAAATAAACCTGAGTCATAGAACTTCGTAAGATGGATGCTATTAAAAAAAAAACTACTTAAGCATGCATTTAACATGTAAATACTAAGTTAACTGATTTTAATTTAGGTTTAAATAGCTGTTCATTTTGATAAGTACAAACTTTTTTCTTTAGCATTTTTAGCAGGGAAGCCGTATTATGATCATGACTGCTTTGTTTGGGTATATTCGCTTTATTGTAAAATTATCTTATCTGAACTTGTTTATTTCCTGTCAATTACCACACTTAACACTTTAATTTTTAAACATAGTCATTGCTAAATAAATCATATTTTGTAAACAATATTTAATTTAATTTTTGTCTTACTTTTAGATCGCCTTAAAGCGGTGGTATCGCAACATGCAAACTTATGTGGCCTCGTTTGCCTACTTACATCGCATACAATTTAAATATGATCGATCCAAGTCTCAGAGAGAATCAAACACTTCTCAAGAACTTAAAGAACTTTTAAAAAGTTCTAGAAATATGTTGTGTGAATTAGAAACGGCTGTAAACAAAACTTATCCAGTCAAAAATAGACAAATACCTCATATAACACGCTCAGAAATGAATAAGCGCTTGAAGCTGCGCACTAAACAACGTTTTAGAGACAACGCCGATATCTTATCTGAAACAGATTCTATAGATTTAAAATTTGTTAAATTTCATTATTTTGAATACCTTAAAAGTATGTGGCAATTATTAAAAAAATTCAATAAACGCAAGAACCATGTGCACTTGCAAAGAGAGAATAAAAGGCAGCTAACAGCACATCATAAAAATAATAGCAGACAATATAATGAGGTTGCCAAATCCTTGAATAAAAATCATATAAAACGCAATAAAAAAAGAAAGAATTTTAAAAATAAACATAAGTTAGTGTAAGCTAAGAAAAATAGTATAAGCTAGTTGATAAAAAAATAACCTTATTATTTATCTCAAATATCCCACTCCTGGCAGCATTCCTAAAGCAATCGTAGCAACATTAAAAGAACCATTCCATGATTTTAAAATCCATATGTTTCATTTAACAAAACCCCTAAAATTTTATTAAAACGAAAACATTAAATCTAGTCATTAAATTTTATTCAAGAAATTCTCACTTACTTCTGTTCTTGACTCTCACTAGATACAAATTTAATAACTTTCAAAATTAATTCACTCTCTCTCTCTCTTTCTCTCTCTGCGAAAATTCGTTTAATGTGTGCATTCTTTTTACAAATATGTAGTTTATTGTTTGTTTATTGCATAATATTTTTGTACTATTGGCCAGGTTCCTAATTTAAATTGTACGATTATGTATGTATGTATCCATTTATAAAAACTGTGATATTAGTTTTTAAAAAAGTAACATTTTTTCCTAAGTGTTTTTATATTTAATTTTATAGTATTTACCATGATTGTGTTGTTAATAATAGTGGCTGGTACTTTGTTATTGTTTAGTTTTCAGAAATGATATTTTTTAATCATTTGGCATTTACGTCTAGAATTTAAGATTTGATACTATAGATACTTAAATTTTTTTGTAAAAAAAAGAAATAGGCAAATCCATCAAAATAGTAACAAAGCCTAAAAAATCAAAATTAAATGATAAGTATAAAAGCTAGATTATTAAAACGTGTTTTATTTTAATTCTTTTTATCTGCTGTAAAGAACTTTATCACTAGCAGTTAAAATTGGTGGATTAAAGATCATTAAAAAGCTTCAAAATAAAAATAAATATTTTCCAATATGGAAAATTATGTATCACTCTCTTGTTAGGATACATTCATTTTAAAGTGGAACAATTTAATGTGTGTAAAAATGAGTTTTATTTCTGATCAAAACAACGTAACAATTTTTTACTCTACTCATTATTTTTGTAGTTTCGAATTTTATATTTTTAGAATATGAATTCTGGCAAGATTTTCATATGGCCTATTTTGTATCAGTATTATTGAAAGGTTTGCGAAATAAACGACCATGAAGTATAAGAAAACTTATGTTACACAAAAGTTTCACAAAAAGTTTTTATAACTTAATACTTTTTTTCTAATCGGGAGTAGCTGTATATTAACGGATCGTCTTTGTGAAGTTGATTCTGATCCTTTCAAAGGACGTCCTTATAACATAATATGTTTCAGCCTCAAATTTTCACAATGTTATGTAGAATTTTGTTTGATAGCGGAAGTTGTCAGCATTTTTGCGGCCAGTACGGTGGATATGCTGTCACAACTCAGACAGTAAATAGGTGTATGCATTTCACTTCTTTGGAATGTTTACAATGTAGTATTATGTCCCTTAGCACATTCTCTTCGATACTATTTTGTTTGCTACTGTCAAAGTTGTGCCCCTCTACTAGAAAAGTTGTGCCCCTTGTATAACCAGCTTTCTAATTAAATCTTATAGGAAAAAAGGGATAAATATCTCGTAAGTAGTGAAAGTATTAATGGCTCAATACCAGATCTGGAAAGTTTCTTGTAAGATAATACTGTCCTTGAAGGTAATTACTCGTACATAGTAAGAAACAGGCAGCTTTACATTATCTGTCCTGCATTTCAAAAGCTATATGATTTTTCATATCGTAGTTTTGGTGAACAGCTTCATTAGATTTCACACTTGAATTAATAGTATTATCTGGTGTTTTTTGTCCGCTTGATTCGACTATATAGCTGATGCGTAGCATGTTGTCATGTATTAAATGAATATTGGCATTAGTAAATTACCAACCATGTTTTCTTCTGTTTTTTTTTTTTTTGGCAAATATACTCCTATTGATACCAAAACGAGTGAAGCTGCCATTTTTGGAGGCAATTATATTCAAAGACTTTTGCCAAAGAGTGAGGGTAATATTTTCAGAGTTTTTTAAGAGATTAAAATATTATCTAAGTCTTAATATGATCGGAACATGAAATTTTGGATGTATCTTACATGAAGCCAACAATTAGTTTAATAAAAATTTAATGTATTTCTTGTTATTACTGGGTTCCATATTGTATTTATAGTTTATTTTTTTGTTTTTTTTATGTTCCTGTATCTAGTATTTAGTTCCCATAGATACTCATACAAGAAGAATGTTGATCTCATATACAACAAAGAGTCGTTGAACTACGGTTAATTTAAGTATACTAATAAGCTAGTTAGTATTACCTAAGTAGTATGACATTAAATATCTTTATTACCTTACGACACACTCATACCCTCGGTGCTAAATTTATATAATAAATAAATAAGTCTATGCATGTATCTATGTATGTATGTATATGGACGTACGCAATTTAAATGTCTCTTGTTACTTTTTAACTTTTAATTAACCGACAATTGTTTTTTATTATTTTTTTTTTGTTGATTTTTTTTTTTGAGTAAGTACCACTAAGTTTTTTAAATAAAACAAATGCCTTCTTAAGATTTTAATAACCCAACATGAACTTGAGATTTGCTCATTACTTTTTCGGATACGATTTTTAGTTTTAGGTTGAAAATGAGTTCTTTATATAACATTTTTATTTATAGTAAAAATTGTTAAAAGTCTCATAAAAATAAAAGTTATAATAAGAAATAAAAATTTCAGTTAGGAAGTTTTAATGTGTGCGCACATTTACCAACAAATAATGAATGGCTGATTCAACTGTGCTATAAAGGTTAAATGAGAATGGTTAAAGATTTTATTAGTATTATAAAAATTAGGTATACCATTAGTAAACATTTGATATCTAAACTGAAGGCTTTATTATTTAACAAAGTTCTCAAACGAAATTTTGAATTTCAGTTACAGTACACTGCACATATTACGTATTCTTTCCCTTTTAAACCCCGGATAATGGCCTAAGTATACAAGTTAAGCTTCTTAAGCTATCTATGACTTTGGGTACTATAACTCATTTAAATTTTAAAACTTAGGGATCCATCTGATTGCAGGTGTATTAGCATGTCCCTAGTGCTTTACATATTTTCCATAAATTATATTTTTTATTCTGTGGAAGTGGCCAGATTTCTTCTTACAATCTCTTGCTTGTGAAATATTCACTCAAGCTACTTTAATTCTTTTAACCTATGCACTAATCTGGGCCACACTACGCGGTGGCTCTAACTGACGCTCGAACTTACGATTTCTTGTTTTATCAGATAGGCTATTTTTTAATAACAACGATGAGTGCCACACGCTGCTTGATACTTTCCTTTATGTTTAAGGTTTCGTATTGTTTTCGTTATTTTATTAGAGTATCTTTATCTACATTTTTATGCGGAATGTCTTAAAATTTGTATTTAACATGTTTTTACATTTTTTTATTTTTGGTTGATGTTGACGGAAGTCAGTCAACCCTGCGTAACATACCAGCTGGTATCCCCAAGGCTCTATTCTATGACTATTGCTTTATTCTCTGTACATTTCCGGTTTCAAAATTTCCAGAGGCAACGACGTGGCATTTTATGCTGATGACAGCGCAATAATCTGTCACGGTAAAGTTTCTAATTCAATTGTGAACAGGATTCAAACGCTTTGTTAACAACTACAAAATATTTTTCTAAATGGAAAATAAAGATTAATGAAGATAAATCTTAGGCCATTTTGTTTCCCTACAACAAGTCTCCAAGGAGAGTTCCTACTAAAAATCTCAGGATTCAAGGTAATGAAATAGAGTTCACGAAATCCGTAAAATATCTTTGGAAAAACAACTGAATTTCAAAGAGCACGTCTTAGAGCAATCAGATGCGGACGATTTTTGTATCCCATTTTGAATAGGAAGTCAAAATTGAATTTTAAAAATAAATTACTACTTTTTAAAATGTGCATAAGACCAATTCTTACCTATGGCTGCCAAATCTGGTATGAATGTGCTAAAACACACCTTAAAAAGCTACAAGTAATACAGAATAAAAATTTAAAAATAATTTACAATCTGCTTTCAAGAATTGCATTCAAAAGCAAACGTAAAGACGATTGTAAATTTCATAACTGTCATGGCGCTTTTTTTTTTATTAGAGAAAAATGCAGAAGGTCGAACTACGCCCTGAGTATGATATTTTAAGATGAGATGATATTTTGTCAGAACTGAATAGTTTTCATCCGGATATTAAATTTACGATTGAAAGAAGGTTAGAATCTAAACTTCCATATTTAGATATATTGATAATAAGAAAGGAAAATAAGTTAGTGTTTGATTGGTATAAGAAACCAACATCTTCTGAAAGACTTATTAATTTTTACTCCAAACATCCGAGAAAAATGATAATAAACACGGCGAAAAATGTGATAGACAGAATATTGACTATAAGTGATAGAGAATTTCAGTTGAAGAATAAGGACACAATAAGAAATATACTTCATGACAATGATTTTCCAGTAGAATTAATTAACCGATTAATTAGACAATATGATAATCATAGGCATAATTTAGGAAATACTATGCAGAACCAAGAATTTATAAATCATTAACTTATGTTCCTGGAATATCAGATAGATTAAGAAAGTCTAAAATATATGACACTGATAGATATAAAATTGCACACAAAACATATAACACATTAAATAGATTATTTAGCAATATGAAGGATAAAATAGGAAAAATGGAAATATCTGATGTAGTATACAGGATACCATGTGGAGGAAATGACCAGGTGAACTGTGACAAAGTTTATATTGGGACAACAAAGAATAAACTTAAAACAAGATTAGCTGATCATAGATGTAACCAAAAATATAGGAATATTTCAACAAAGAAGACACATTGTAAGAAATATAATCACTATCCAAAGTTTGATGAAACATCAGTATTAGATATAGAAAAAAAGCTACAAGAGACGTTATATGTTAGAAATGTTAGAAATCGGTAATGTACCAAATGTAAGGAGAATAAATTTCAAAACAGACACAGACAATTTGAAAAATATAAAAAATAATTTCCTGAAGAAGCTTTCCACAGGAAAGCGAAATATCGGGAAAAAAATAAATCGTTATAATTTAAAGGACCGTTTAAAAGATTAAGATTTAATAGAAATAAAAAAGGTCGAATAAAACTGAAAATAAGATTCTAATTTAAACAAATCGAAACAAAGACACGCAATACCCATAATCAAAATATAAAAACAAAAAAAAATTGATAACTTTTATATGTTGCAACTATTATATTCGCAGGCTTTTACCAAGATAAAGAAAAGCTCTTCCTGCTTGTTCTGTGTTAAATGTTTTTTGTAGAAAAAAATTCAGTGTTAAAAAATAATCACAAGTTTGTCATATTTGTTAGAATCTAGTAATACAGATAACGCGTGGCTGTTTTATTTCACATATATATGCATTCAAGATAAAAAAATTTAAAAATATTCGAAACATTTAATTATTTTTTTTTTAAGTTTAACCCTGTTTTTTAATTAAATTTTTTTTTCTGATAAATATTGACCTCGAAACTTAGGACGTCGAACGAACGAATCGTTCTTTTGCACAATTATATATAAAACAAAATCCATAATGTACTTTAAATACAACAGAAAGCAGTCCGAGGGAACCATGAGAAAATAAAAAACGTAAATAAATAGAGCAAAATTGAGAGAATGACTGCTTTTCGAGATTCTATTGAAACCTAACAATTATATTAGTACGGAAGATTTCTACTAACTATTAGCTCATAACAAAATACATTTTACACTTTTTTAAATAATTGTTTCTCAATATACAAAATACTTATACATAATTAAATAGCGCTTTGTAACAAATCAACTCGTTTGTTTGATAACGTCAATTTATCATACATTAAAACATAGCGCTACCAATTCTGGAACTATTTTTTATGACTCTTTATAATCGGCAACTTGTTGCAAGCAAAAGCGTCAAGCAATTAGTCAACCAGTACTGTTGGCCGCCTAGACCAAACAAAAAGTGTTTTTGGACAATGCAACAATAAAATTAAAGCTGATTTATTATAAAGCTGTTTGCTAATTGTATGCTTAAATCCAGTTTAATGATTTTAAACATGCAACAGCAACAACTATAACAAAAACTGATGGATTGTGTAAGTCTATAAGTTAGAAATATTTTGTATACACTGACAGCATAAATACGAGTTTTTACAAGTGGATTTATGTAAATTCAAAATATGCTTATAAGCCAGTAAAAGCAATTAAATGAAATATAGAAAAGCTGTGATAATACTTAAAAATCATGTACACATACACATTGTCTGATGAATTTTAAAAAGAAAACATAACAAAGATTTGCAAATATTATGAAAAGAAAGAGATAGAGTATTAATGAATACATTTAGGTAGTGCAAAATTTAAGAAATAGTTTAACAAGTGATAAGTTGTCAAAATAAGAGTTTAAGATTGTCATGTACGTGCTGCTGACGCAGAAGCGATTTATGTTTATATGCAGATCATCCAGGTTAAATAAAGAGATAAAATACTATGAGAAACAAAAGATCTTTGGGTAGAATGCTTAAACTACGCAATTTCAAACGGTAAAAAAGGACGGCAAAAAGGATTAAATATTGAAATCCTAAAAATATCTTCTCAATGTGTATACTATCCAAGTTGAGGACCTGAAGTTAGATGTAATAAAAGTAAATTTGGTAGAAAAATCATTGTGTAGTAGCAGGTATTATAGAAAATACTTTCGTTAGACAGTAAAACCTTTTATTGATTACAATAGATTAATATCTTTTGAATTGCCACAAAACCCTTACTGCTACTCTTTAACATCTAGTTAACCACTTTTTTTTACCCATCACTCACTTAAAGAATTGGTAAATTTTTCAAAACGTTTTAAGTTATTTGCCATTCTTTGTGTATTTACCTGTTGTTAGTATTATGAATATTTTTTTAATTTTTTGAATGCATACTAAACAGTGCTACAAGTGTCAAGTGTCACTCAAATAAACATTTTTCAAATAGTTCATTTTCTGCTTGTTTTGTTTAATCTTAACAATTTTTTTTCATATTTGTATGCATTTTATGTGTTTTTGTATTAAACGTCTTAATCTTAAACAATTTGAATTGTGTTATTCATTGAATGATCGGCTTCAATTGTTTGAAATTTGAATATTTAGTAGAAAACAAATACATCCATATTTTTAAAAGATTAGCAATATTTTATTTTAATAAACTACTCGTATAATCGTTTTTGTATCACAATCATCATTTTACATTTTTTCATTAGATACCTTCTCCCTCAAAAATCTTTGTATTTAGATCTTGTCTGAGTATTTGTTTCTTTAAAGGTTTATTATAATCATACATAACTGTTTAATCCCTTCAGCAGAAATATGACTTGCAGAAATTAAAATTTTTTAAAAAAGCTAAACAGATACAGGTGGATAAAAAAGGATATTTATTTAGGTTTTTCAAGTAGACGTCTAATTGAATAACGTATAATATAGTATAGGAATATTAAAAATTCCAAAGCGAAAATTTGGCAAGTTATCTGGGTAAAACTTCATGGTCAGAGCTAAAAAAGTCTTATATGTAAATTATCTCCTTTATTTATTTAGAGATGGATTTCAGCTTCAAACTTTATATCCGTACATCCGCCTTAAATTATTTTTTACCGAGCGATTAATATATTCTGCCTTGTTGTCTGGCATATTTTTTAAATTTATAAACATTTTCTGTTTGCCTTTACAAACTTTATATTTTAGGTAAAACCATTTAGAAAAGTTATAGCGTTATCACTTGAAGTCTACCAGCCCCCCGGGGAACATTGATATGTTTGATGGAAATCCACCATCATTGTATGTGTCAACGGGGAAAAAACGGGAGCCCAGTTCCCTGAAGGCTAGCAGTGAGTCAACTAGAAGGACCACGTTATTTGCACGGGAATCAGTAAGCCCCAGAGTTAAGCTAATTGGCTCTTTAGCTTTTTAGCTGCTCTCTGTCTAATTATTGAGGTAGGGCCTTCGGGAGTATCGTGGTGGTTGTGGTTTCGCGGCCCTCATGAATTTTGATTAAGGGACAGGGTCATCTCATGATCCGGATCCAGTGAGCATGCCTGTCATGTTTTCTGGACCAGGAGTTAGAAAGTCTCCAGCTCTTCAGTAAGGAATGTTGGTTGGTAACACTGCTTCGGAACCTACGAAATTGCAACTAGGAATAACCTGTTGCTAGAAATTAGTCTTCGGCTTCCTAGAGCGCGGCGCACGCATCATATCGCCCAAGATGGTTTTACCGCCGTCGAGTTATGGCATACACGCGTTAGGTATCGACGTAAATCTTATCACGCATCACTTGAAGTCTATAGGACATTTGGTTAGTACTAACTGAATAAAGTATTGCTTTCCGATTATTTAAAAAATACTAAGTTTTGAAAAGGCTCATGCTTGTTCAGTGTTTTAGTCAATAATTTTTTAAGTGCCCGCTTTTCAGTGTGAAAAGCAAGCAAAACAAAAATTATGTCAACATTTTTCGAATTCTTGTTGTTCGTTATTTTAAACCTGGTTGCGGGTTAAATTTTTTCTGCCGGTTTTTAAGGTATAATTCCGTATCGCCTTTGTTTTATCTATATTTTACACTTCATTTTGTAATATATCTCCGTAGGGCACCTACGGAGTTGCTACTTATGTCAAAGTAACAGTAGGTCCTTCAAGTAATCGCATGTTACGTTTTTGTTATCATATCCTTAAGGCTATAAAAATAAAATATAAAAATAAAATTATGGCAAGTTATATTTACTATAAACCGTTTCAAAAATGTTGATATCGAGTTCATAAATGTTTTAATAGCAAAACAACATTTCGGTTGTCTCGATGATTTAGCTTGATCTGTTAAAAAAATCTAAATGTATTTTAGAAATTTATTATCACGGTATTAGAAAATAACATTTTAAACCGAATTAAGTTCTTCACAAAAATTGCTTAAATATAATATCGGAGCAAAATGAACGTGCTAATTTTATTTATTTTTTGTTTAAAATACCACACAACAAGCTGTTCACATACATTTTAGATGAAATATTCAAAACTTAAAAGGATTTCCGCTTTTTTCTTTTCTTTCTTTGTTTAATTTTCTTACTTTTATTTTTTCGCCTCAATCATACATTCATATATAGATAGCATCACGATCAGAAATGTTGATCACATGTTAAATAATCATTTTATACTTTTTATCATTGTGGTCATCAACATTGAGAACAAGTTAGTAAATAGCAGCCAAGTATTTGTAAGATTAATTTACTACTACAATTTTTGCGCTCAATTAAAGTATCGATATCATTCATTGCGTGTAATTAGTACGTAAATATTAACATTGTCGAGGCTCATTAGTTGACAATGAATAACTGCACGCACTTTGTCATACATTTTAATTTTTTTCTTATTTACTGCACACTGAAGACAATAGAGGAAAAAAGTAAGAAATATAAAAGTGTAAAACCCACAGATGTAGCTTTATTTATGTTCAGACGTACAACTATCGTACGATAAAAACATATAAGATTGCATTAGCAATTATGCTCATTATACTTAATTATAGTTAGTAGTAGAAGTAGTAGAAAGACAACTTGACTTAGCAAAAGTATACAACAGACTCCAGACTAGGATCCTCTAAAAAACAAAATAAAGTCAAATGTAAAAAGATTTTGATAGATAGATGAATGCCTGGCTAGAAAAATCATGCCTACATTACAACATTGCATGGAAAAATGGATATGATTGTGCACTTAAATTTCCACAAGTATGCTTGCCAAGCAGTGATGAATTACAAATAGTAGGTTTAGCCTTACCAAAGATTTTACAGTCAAACAATGAATTATTACAGTCTCATTATGTGCGATGAGTTATGTGCGGTGCATTACTTTTCGTCATAGAGCGTGTGCTCTTCGCCAACAATAACAATTTCACCAGCTATTATTATCATTGCTGCTAACAATTGTTGTACTTGTATATACGCATACTTGCACGTTTTGCTCTCTACTTGCTTTGCTGTTTTACTGCTTCGTGAACGTAAATACGGTCACCTAAATCGAGCACTTAGCGAATGATTTACATTCCAAAAGACAGCAAATACACCGCTTTATTGAATGTGATGTTATGCTTTGCTATGCGAGAAAATTTATCATCATCGTCATGATAGTTGCAGTTGTTGATGTTGTTGTTCTCATCGTCATCAACGTCAGCCATCAGAATAACACAAAACAATTTTAACCAACTAAAAATCAACTTAGACGTTCATCCCGCGATTAAATCAAATGCAACAATAAAACTTTATCTCAATTTACACACTTGGTTTCTTTAACCCTTTAAGTAGCAAAAAATTTAAATTTACAAAATACTTTATAACTCGTTTTGTTTTGTACAACGTTAAAAGCTTGTGTATAGAGATGTGCACAGCCGATATTATATTTATATCTATTTATTATTCTGGGAGTTATATATAATTAAAAATGCTAATAACAAATAAAAATGTCCGCGCTGTTTAAGATTTATATACAAACGAGTTTTTGCGTCGTCACAAAACTGCAGACAAAATGCGTATCCAGCACAAGACTCTGCATAGCAAACAGCAGCATTCACACGAAGTAGTTTGCTGACAACAGCTGCCAAACACAAACCTGCATTTTTAGAGAGGAGCTAACTGATTGTTGTCTCTTGACCGGAACAGTGTTGTCATTTAAATTAAGAGGGCGCAAATGCAAAAAGTCAGTTTTATGGTTGTGTTATAATAATTCATCGCAGTGAAAGATCTCACAACTTCTGCATTAGAAAATGGAGAGCTTAATGTGTCTATAATAAATCAATACGTAGCTTTATTAAAGGATTTTCGTTAATAAAAAGTATGGTTTTCAGCCAAAAACAAAGCAAGTAGTTTAATTTACAATATTTTTCTTCTTGATATTATTAAAACAATATTCTAATTTTTTTATAACTAAGAAAACGATATTTAAGCACTTTAAAAAAATATACTGAGAGCAAAAAAATATGATTAGTATGGTTAAAAATCACTTACTTAAGCGTGAACCTGTTTGATTAGCAAAGTTGTGTCCAATTTGACATTGCAAAAACGTATGACCGCGCAAAGAAAAATTTGTCCCGGATTTTTTCCTTTACTAAAAAATATTATAGTTCTTAGCAGATGATCTGTGTAGACAAAGAAAGTGTCATGAAATGGGCGATGACAGCACTCCAATTTAACGCATGGATTATAGAACGAGATTTATTAATAAGTGTAGAAAATAAAATTATTCTTTATATTTATAGAATTTGTTAAAACATCTCAACAAAATTATTGAAAAAAGTTAACTGCATAATTATTCAGAAAGAAAAGGGATAAAGATCTTTGGAACATATAGTATACACCAGCAGGTTAAGCATCTCATTCTGTGATGCATTTGCTGCAGTCGTTTTATTGCAATATTTTATTTATTTTTAGTATTAAAACATACAAACAATGACTGAAACGCTTCCTCGCATAAATATTGGCAGCAATTACTCAGTCATAAGCTTAGCCGCTCGCAAATATTTAAAAAAAAAACAACATATAGAAAGAAAAATGCAAAAAAAGTAAGAAGAAGTTTGAATTGTTTGCCACATAGGCTTCTATAACTAAATGTGCAACCGCCTGGGAACATCACATGGTTTGCTTATTTTTGCATAAACAATGTTACTTTTTTATGCAAGTGCGATTATAATTCTCTCTTTAGTTTTGATTCAATGACGTGCATACGTGTTTGTCTGTAGTAACTACTGAGTGTCATGCCGTTGGGCAAATTGTAACCACATACTCTTACAAGTATATAAATGTCTGGCTATCTAAATATTTTTTCTTTGTTTATGTACAAGCAGTTGCCTACTTGTCCGTTTGTGGTTTGTCGCTCGCTATATATCTTCTTTATGCTGTTGATTGTGACGATAGTTAGATTCAAAGGATGTTACGATGAGGAGAACGAAAATCATTTACTCTTACATTCATTACAGCCGCCAGTCATATACAACAATAATAAACTCATGCACTCGTGTACACGCCTGAACTCATAAACTCATAAATATTTACTTTGACCAAGTGGTGTCTATATATCCCTTGATGCCCCGCTCACTTGCCATAACGTTGTATGCTGTTGATGCGTCTGGGCGGTAATTTGTTAAAGCTTCTTGACTTTTCAACACTCTATTTTAGCGGTAACCGTTTACTAACTTGTTACCATATTTGTCCTTATGCTACGGTTACTGTTGCCGTTGTCAGTGATGTTTATTCTCATACTTAAACTCGTTATATATTGTTGTTGATACCAACTTAATTGCTGCCCTAACTGTGTGCCATCTCGCAGTTGCATATGTGTATTGTAGTTGAGACATAAACATCTAAACATTTGGTTGTAAACAGTTGAACAGTTTTCTGGCATGTTGGCCTGCCTTTATGATATATTTTATACAGTCTCGTCACATTCACATATTTGTGATGATAAAATATGTTGTTTCACGAGATTCATCGAGTGTTCGATGTCGCAGTTGTCTTTAAGTTTTCTTCAGCAGTTTATTTTTTAATTTCTTTTTTTGGCTTCATATTAATTTTTTTTATTATTATTAAGTCTAGGTTACTGCTATTAACTTTATAGTGATGTAGCAATGTATTCGAATGTATTCGAAAATAAATTTAAAATTTTTTAAAAAATTTATTTTAAAAGCACAAATCCGATGAATGCCATACTTGATCTCTTGAAAATACTAAATTATAGGATAGAATACAAGTTTTAGTTTTGGTATAAAAATCAAAGCTTTACTCCGAATATCTATGTTTTCTTTAATTATATTTTATTTTTTATACTCACATTTAGACATGCAATGAACTTATTTAATATTTTACAAAATATGAAAATGAATTACTGCGGATAAATCAAATTTCAGTAATTTTTGGTTTTAGAAAACGACACTACTTGACATTTATCTATATTTTTATCAGAGCGGTTTCCAGAAAGTATAGCCAACGGAGACTGTCAATTTCGGGGAATTTATTAAGTATAATAACATAATAATAAATAATAAATATTTGTCTCTACATTTATCAAAAGTAAAAAAAATCGCTAAGTAAAAGACAATGTATGTTTTGTAAAGTGTAACAAAAACTTAACCAATATAGTACAACAAGACCATAGTACGATATTTACTAGGTCTTATAAAACAAAAAACGATCCTAAGCAAAGTGACATTTTACCGTAAGCCTTAAAAATTTTAAAAGTATATCTGACAAAGTGATGTTAAGTTAGTCAAAAGTTTAATTTTAAGTTGTACTGAAATTTTTCTTTAAAACACTGCAATCAGTAGTACCAACAAGAAATTATCCCAAATAAAAATTTTAACTATGACAACGAAGACGATATAAAGAAAATGTCTTTTTTAGGAGAATAAGTTTGTACAGCAGATCATACTATAAATATTGTTTTGCAGCTGGAGGCCATAATGTGGGCAACTGTTACGCTTTAATGAAGACAACGATTATCGTGACTAATTGTGATTACATGGTCAGATGCATTGTTAATATATATGTTACAGCTAGCGAAGAAAGTATGAAAATATAAAAAAAGACAAAGTTGATCCGAGTTATCCTAAGAGATGAATTTTTTGGCCAAACAAAAACACCTAGCATGCGGTTTCTTTGTGTGAAACTTTAGATATAACTACAAAATCATAATAAAAATAATACGATAACAAAGTAACACACTTAACAAAACTTTAGCCTTGGAAAAGGATACTATGTACTCATATTTTTATCAAATAAAAAGTAAATACAGAGCTGTGATTTACAGTTAACAGCTAGCAGGAGAAAAGGAAAACTAATTGACAGAAACCAGAGAAAGGATTGATATTTACACACTTTTTACACACTTTGATCACGTATCCTGCCAATGACGAATATGAAGAAACTTGTGACTTGTTTACTATTTAATATGCTTGCCGCGTTAGGATGAATAAACAAAAAATGTAAAGTACAAGGTTTATTTCACGTATAGCCTTGTATATATATAATTAAAGAGTGTGTGCAACCACTAAGCAAAGTGGTTTTAAGTATATATTTTTTTATACCACAATTTTCGGAAGTTTCTAATTCTCACTTACCGATTTTCAAAAAAATAATGTCTCTTAAAATCTACAATGAAAGATAACAACGATCTTTAATCACTTTGTTTAGGCCTAAAAACCTTTTTAAAATTAAAAATAACTTATTGAACCACTTTTTACTGATTTTTTTGGTTGACATAAAATGTGTGTTTTGAGAAGAAAACATTTTTTTCTCTTAGACATATGGAGTAAAATCAAAAGCAAATCAAATCAAATAATTCATTGAAGTAACATAATAAATATTTATCTCTATTGGCGAAATGAAGTTTCCGGTGATTTTTGGAAAAGCTGTAGTAGACAAAAATACAATCTGGCAGCTTTGGTTATAATTACGTTTTATTGCGGTTATCGCCTTGTTATGTTAGCAGAAATTTGGGAAAAAAAGAATACATTTACTAACCCATATATTTAACAAAAAAAGTCAGTTCTTGGAATGCAACCTATTAACCTAAATATTTGATTGTTACGTTTTTGTGTTTATTTTTTAAGCTTTTCGAGTTTAAGGAAATAAATATTTTATTTTATTTTTTAATATTAAGTTAACTGTTTAATAAACTTTAACTGTTGGCGACAGCAACTTAATCAATTATTTTAGGTGGTTATGCGTTTTTACCGAAATTTTGGGACTATTTTTATATTAACTAAGTTCAGGATGCTGTAGAGATATGTTTTATATATAGCTTATGTAAGACACAATTAGTTAACCAATACACAACATAGTTCCTTCATAGACTTACCTCTCCAAATTTTTAGAAGCTTAGAGCGGTTTTAAATGACGGACGATTTCAGACTAGTTAAATACATTTGTAAGCAAAATAAAAGTATAAACATTTATCTATTTTTATTATCTGTTCGACCTATTATTAATTGTTAATATCCAGGTATATTAATACTCGAGCTCGAGGTCAATTTTTAATTTTATTTTACTTTTTATTTTCCAATATTTCGCCACAAATTTTAAGTGGCATCTTCAGGGCTTTTAATTTTATTTAATTTTTATTTAATCTAAATTAACACGCAATTGGACGTGTATATATTATCGTCAAATATTGCACTGAGTATTAATATACCTGGATATTAACTAAAAGTATAAACTTTTAAAGATTCATTAAACAAAAAAATTAAGTTACGCTACTTGAATTAGAATAATTTACTTTTGTGCCATTTAAACAGCCACTATTTTACGTTTTTGAATTGCCAAGCGTTTTCCTGCACCGTATTCTTTATTTTCACTAGTGATCAGTGTTTGCTAATGCCAAATAATTAAACAGCTTTCAAATTATTTTTATTGACGAATGTTATCTTTAATTAGTTTTTAACACATCATTTGATAGTACTAGGTATTTGTTTTGCTACTTTTTCTAAAAATACAAAATGCACATTTGAAAACAAATTCTTGTATGCCATTTATTTTGCTTACAAATTCATATTAAAATAAATATTATATATCTTTAGATGTTTTTTTTTTGTCAATTCTTAATAAATATTTCAAAAAATTGTTATGAAAAATTAAAATATCATATCCTTTTTTTTATAAAAAGTTGTACACAATTGTAAATTTACAGTTGGTAAGTATATCGTAGGTACATATGAAAAATGCTGACGATTGGTTTATTGCTTGTTTTTTAATTAATCATAATTAATTAGGAACTAAAGCTAAAACTAATAAGAAATAATTCGTTTTTAAATAAATTTTGAACATGAGAAGAAAACATGGTAACATGGTTTAAAGGTAAAAATGACACTTTCCTTAAAATTTCACATAATACTGATATAATTCTATTTTAATGTCGACTTTAAATAAGGCAGGACTTTTTAGGAGCTTAGTTAATAATGTGTCTGAAAATGCATTTGCTATTATAATCATTGTAATATAAAGTATAAGTAGTCATAATTATTTCTTTACTGTTTCATTAATTGCAACATCGAATATAGGCGTAAAAAATACACAAATATTTTATTTTTATAACATAAAAAAGCAATTACATATTTAAACGTTTAAAATTAATTACAGAGATGCTCTCATCAAAATTTTTCCAAACGCCTGTTTTTCTTATCCACAAACTATTTCTGCAAACATTGATGTATGATATTTTGTTAATATTTAGGGTATTTTCAAACTAATTACTATATGAAAATCTCAGAATGTTAATATTTCAAAAATAATACAAAACTATTTTTCATGAGAAACCTTTCTAGTAATAAAAAGGTTCCTAATGACAAACAAAAAAAGAAAAAAGGAAAGCCAAATCCACTATGGGTGCAGCTATGTAAATCTGAAGCGCTATAAAACGATAAAGTCATTTTGTTGAATATTTTATTACGTATCATAAAAATGGCAGCAATTTACAGCAAATTGTAATCACAACTAACTACTTTAAGTACGGTAACGCTGAGTTAACCAAGAGGCAAGCGAGAGAGAAATTTCCACAGTCTTTGTTTTCTTGCATGAACGGGCTCATATAAATTTATCCTTTTTTGACTGTGTAGTTTTGAACATTTGTTAAAACGTAGTTTAGTTAATACAACTAACTTCAAATATGATCAGTGAATTGTTTGTAAAATTTATGGCAGACCGACCATAAACATACTTATTTTTGCAAGCCCAAATTGTTTCTTCTACTAATCTCTCATTTTATATATTTTATGATTTTCTATTTTCTTCGCATATCGCAGCATTTCATTTTTGTATAGGCGATACTAGCTGGTTTTGTTTTTAAACATTGTTGGTGTTAAAGTATGTTAAAAGGTCAAACTTTTGCTATTAAAACTAAAGTAGTTGGTGGATTTTAAAATGCATAAATGTATGATTGATATTTTGTTTCTGAGTTTTTTTTTTGGTTTTTAGAAAAACATTTTGTATAGTCAGTGACATTTCTGTTTGTCCTTGAAATTTTAAATGCTTACAGTTGTAAAACATTTACGTTAACATATCTTTCTTGTGTTTTTATTTAGTTGATGGCTGGCAAACCAAAGAAAATTTGTATTGAAATTACTTATTGATATTTCTTGTTTTTTAAGATTTAAGAATATTGAATTTCTCGGAAAGTGGATTACTGCTTCCTGCTGAAATATTCCCTTGGATAAATATGTAAACAAATGTTAATTGCAATTTAAGTTACAGTAAAATTTTTGTATTGTATACTAAAGCACTGATGTATAAATGAATAAAATAAAATAATTCACATCATTAGCAAATTCAAAGCTACGCAGTTGCTAGTAGTAATATCGCACCCCTTTTAATGCTTCGTAAAATATTTCATCATCCGTATTAAGAACGTTACAAATGTTTGAATTTATTTAGATAATGCTTCTCAGCCTGAATACAGGCGAGTATTCGTATGCTTCTCTTTCATCCATCGTTAAACAGCCGCGGTAAAACCGTAGAAACTGATTTTTTCTTGTAGACATGCTTTGGAGTAGCAGTAATAAAACCGAAACGTTCTTATTTTTAGGTCACTTTAAGTAAAGTATTTGAAACTTTTAAAGTGCGCTATTGAAGAAAATATGTAATTAAAAAAGTTATTGCATTTAAGTTAAAATTTTTTAATGTGTTAAATTTTCATATTATTTTGAGAAATACTGACGGCATTATTATAATTATATATTTTTGGTTGGCAGACAATTATTTACCTACTGTAGAGCTCTTTATAATTAATTTTATTTAATAACGAACTTAAGACTGTTTCGAAAAGTAAAAATTCATTAGTTTTAAAAAATTTTTGGAAATAAGAGGACACTGGATATATCTTATATTTAAAAACAGTTCATCAGCCTCTCAATATTATGTTCTGAAAATTTATTTCGATGGACAATAACCGGTTGGTAAACACAAAAATCAAAACGCCCGTACAATAAAAATTATCTAAAATTGTAGTGTACCAAGAGTTTCAACGTCGATGTCAATTTTACAATATTTTTTTCGCTAAAGTGTAAAACATAAGTCGCCGACTTACAATATATGAGTAAAATGAAATTTTTATGTTAATTTAAAATTTTTATATTAATGTTTTTATTTTTTTTTTTTTATTTTACTGACTATCTGTTTAAAATTATTCTTAATTTTAATACATTTAAATTTGAGATTTTACATATGTATTACAACAAATAAAAACAAGGAAGATTAAAAAAAGAAAATATCAACTAAATAAAATTAAACAATGCAAGGGAAAAAAGATAGAAAAAGCCTTTGGTGTTTTAAAGAAATTTTTGATTCATCCTTTTGAGAAACTTCTTCACAGAGGTAGTGAAGAAGGGTCAATTAATCAAATTCCTTATTATTGCAAAACATGAAGATCTGCACCTGTCTTCGAATCTTAACTTTTTCGTACTAAAAACGTCATTCAGCATTTTTTGCTGACGGGACGTGGAAAATCTGCTAGGTAGATCAAAAACGGCTTGCAAATTCTTATTTTGAATAGTTTAAAGTTTCTTAATATAGGTTTTGGCACTATTAAGATACCAAACTTCACATCCTTATGTCATTATGGGAAGAATACACATTTTGTATAATAGCAGTTTGTTTTTAGAATCGAGTTTTGATTTTCTGTTTAAAAGCGGCAACAATGCTCCACCGCATTTTAAGGGATTGTCACATGTACTAAAGATATGATTTTTAAATGTTAATTTTTTATCCAATATGACACCTAGGTATTTAACGGAGTCTTGTAACGGGATGATGTTTCCTTCAGCAGTAAGATCTAAACAGGGAACTCTTTTCGGTGATTTATTAAATGAAGTTGGTTGATTTTTATTTTCCATTTGCTGAAATACTTCTGTGAACTCAATAATCCTATATACATCCTTTTTATAATACCATTAGATACTTTTCAAGAGGCAATAACTGCAGAATCGTCAGCGTAATATGCAACGGACTGTTCTCTTGGTATTTTAAAATCAGAAATAAAAATGGAAAATAATGTTGACGACAATATTGAGCGGCCGGAATATTTCTCTGGGTAGAGACTTCTCCTTCTACTCGAACTTCAGATAACCTATCAGATAGAAAGCTCCTTATAATTTTTTGTAGATATATGGGGTAATTTAATTTATTTAGCTTGTATATTAAACCGTCATGCCAGATGGAATCAAAAGCTTTTTCAATATCTAAAAAAATTATCCCGGCTCTCTTTCGGGAAATCTTGTTTCTATTAACTATATTTACGACTCTTTTGACCTAATAAATTGTTGAATGCTCTTTCCTAAAACCACATTGCTCAATATTTAAAATCTTGTGTCTTTCAGTGAAGTCTTGCAATCTACTCAATATCATTTTTTCGAATATTTTATCGACAACATTCAGCATGCTAATTGGACGATAGCTTTGGGGTAGATTTTTGTCCTTATCAGGCTTTAAAATGGGTATAACTATTATCTCTTTGAAATGCTTAGGCAAATATCCATTAAGCAGACACCAGTTAAAAATTTTGCAACGAATTTCGAAAAATTTATCCGGCATTTTTTTAATATAATCGGCTTAATGCCATCTTTTCCTAGAGCTTTTCTATATTTCATTGTTTTCGTTAAAAATTTTAACTCTTCTGTGCTAGTTAAGTAATTATCGATATTGTTTATCTGCTGCAAATTTATCCACCTGATTTGTTTGTCTACGTCTTTATCAACAGTTGAGATCAAACTGTTTGTTTTGAATCAGAATGCTCGGCAAACGTCGGCAATTAGGTTCGCCTTTTTTGTGTTATTACATACTATGTTTCCGTCAACTGACGAATTACTTACGGTGTTATTTTTTCCTTTGATTGCCTTTGTGATGTGCCAAAACTTTTGTTGACCATATGGTAATGTTTGCAAAAAACTATTCCACTCTTTATTTCTGTCGATGGAAATGTTTTGATTTATCAAAATATTCAATTGATTTAATATACTTAAAATACGTGGCCTTTCGGTAGACTGATAACATCTTTGTAAGTATAAACTTAATTGAGATAGTTTGTTTTGCCAAGTTTTCTTTTTGCCAAGTGGGACTCTTTTGGATGCATCAACTGCTAGGTGAGTGACATCATTTATATGCTTTTCGATATTCATGTTTGTAAGATTTACAGGTTCTAACATTCTAATCTGCCTATCAACCGAATCAGAAATTTCATTCCAATTTGCGGTACCATCAATTTTTTTTAAATTATGGTTCCGTAGATTTCGCAGGAAATCGGGACGTGGTCGGAATTAAGTACACCAGGATGTGTTTCAATTGTTGACATATTTAAAGTGGAGTTTGTTAGAATGAGATCTATTGTGGATGGCCGTGTAGACTGTACACCCTGGCCAAAACATGTGAATCCCATTGGGGAACACACATAATAGTTGTTTTGCGGTTGGTGCTGGTATAAAGATAAGCCTGCAGAGTTATTTTTAAAACAATTCCAACTATTGTGATAGGCATTAAAATCACCTAAAATAAAATACTCAGATAAAGAATTAGTGATTTTGTCGAGATCAGCTGATAAATGTTCTGTATTGTGTGGGTTATAAGCTGAAGTAAATCGTATGGTCGACCATTTATTTCTATGATAATAGATATGTTTTCAATTTTCATTGTATTAAATCTACGTACGAGCTGGTGTGGAATTGAATTTTTAACAGCATCAGTACTCCTCTTCCATGGGTTTGTCTATCATCTCTGTAAACTTTTTAGTTCGGAATCTTAAATTTGTTGTGAGACTTTAAAAATGTTTCATTAATAAATATTAAATCAATTTGTTTTTCTATCCAAACTTGTTCTAGTTTATGTATGGTAGAGCTGTTTATTATGCCTTGAACATTAAAGTGCATAACACGAATCATTGTTATTATTTCCTGATTATATGACATAGTTCTACATTTTTCAAGTGCTTCGAGAGCCTCGAAATAAGTTTCCAAATTTTTTTCCTTTCTGTTGAAAGAGGAGCTGGTCGGTTGACGCATGGAATTTTCGTGAAAACTTAAATCACGTCGCCACGAAATATTCGGTCTTTGAGTATTATTGCTCATAGCAGGAAAATTTTCCGGGGAGAAAGTAACCTGTGATTTAAATTTATTATCACTTACTTTTTGTTGGTTTCTTGACACTTTTTGCCGAATGTCCAGATATTCACGTCTGTATGGACAACGAATGACATCTGCTCGATGGTGAACATTTTTGAGGTTATTTTTAGTACAATTAAAATATTTATATATCACAGGACCTTCATAGGTCGTTTTATTTAGTGGGCAAATCGAGTAATCGTGTGCATTGCCACATCCAATACAGTTATTTTTTCTGTGACAGTTTGCCGATCCGTGGCCAAACATCGCACACTTAGAACATTGCGTGGGACCTTTAGACCATCGTTATGGATTTCTCCAATGAATTGCGATGCTATGGAAATATCTAATTTTTAAGACTTCCCGTTTAGAGATTTGGTTTTTGTTGATATCTAGCATAAATATCGAATTGTCTGTGGTGGTTCTTTTTGTAATAATTTCCTTGATGTTGATTGGCCCAATGTTGAAAGTTTGTTTGAATTCTTCGAGAATAGTTTTTATTTCTATTTGTGGAAGTCTAAATAGAATCATTTTAAATATATTTTGATCTTTTACTGGGTGTGTGTAAAACCTAAGGTTTTTTTCTTTTAGAAGTCTTAAAGCTTCTTCATAGAAAAAACACGAATTTGGCATGACTTTCGTCTCTTGGCTCACCTTCTTCCGAATTTGATTCTTCTAGATCAGAAAGTTCTTCGAATCGATTAGCAGACTGGTTGGAAGCTTTCATCTGCTGAAACTTGGGATTGTTACCCCAAAACATTTTACGTTTTTAAGTCATGGAAAAAATTTTTTTTTTAATTTATATTTTTAATATTTTTGATATTTTATTTGTTACATGTGTATCAGCTGGAATTTGTTTTAAACACGTCTGTTTGATATGAGTATCAATCAGCAACTCTTATATAAATGTTTGAACGCAAGTTTAATATTTTGTTTTCATGTTTTTTATTTCATCTTATTTGCGATGTTGGTATATGAAAATTAACTATATATTGAAAATAACTATGAAAAAGAAAATTTGGACCATAAAAATCTAGAAAAAAGTAAAGAATATCCTTTAATTAACATTTCACACAAATCACAGTTAATTAATATTGCAAATCCAAACTGGCCAAAAACTGAAAACCTAAAGACAAAAAAGAAAATATAAAAAAAAACAAAAAGGCAACAAGTCTGTAAAGGAAAAGACCACCCAAAAAAGATGACTTAAGATGTCTTGTTTCAAGCGAATGTTGCAACACTATATGCAGAAAAGGGCCGAAGAAAAAGAACAAAAAAAAACGAACAGGTCTGAACATGCTGGGTACAAAAAGAGTGACATGCAGTGTTTAAAATGTTTTGAAATAAATAAAGCAGCAGTAAATGACACATATAATAAAGACAAATGAAATAAAAGAAATACCAACACACAAACAATTATTAAATATTTAAGTGATTTTGAAGAAAACCAAACAATTGAGCACAACATATCTATTTTCAAAAGGATACAAATGCGGAAATTTTCACAATTTACAAATTACTTAGGAATAGAACTTGTAAATAATAAAAATAAACAAAGTCAATATTTCAAGTTGAAACATGGCTGAATGTTTCAATTATGTGTGGCCGTGACAATAAATAACTTGCGCTCACACAGCCGCAAAAAGCTAAAATTTCATAATTAATTTAATAATCGTGAAAGTGATTTTTCAACAAAGAGAGAGAGAGAGAGATTGTGCTCTTAACTGTTCGTGCTAATGTAAACTTGTAATTTGGCCAAAGAAAATAAAAAGAATATGGATAATTGTGGATGTGACATGCTCTTGTAAACTAATATTTTATATTATTAAACAATTTTATTCTTTGAATCATTTTTGAATTTAATCTACGTTATATATATATATATATTTCAAATATATTTTGAAATGTATTACTGCGGCGGAAAGCATATCCATTTGGCCACTTCACTACTACTCATATTGATTATCAATGGATTTTAGCCCAAATTTTGTAGAGATTTCAGATTCAGGTTTCAGAGTTTACTTTATTTTCCAAAAATTTTACAAAAGAGTATTAAAAAATTAACAAAAATATAAAATTTCATAAAATATTCTTCAAGCAAACAAATTATTTTTCAAAAACTTTCTTATTTTAAAAATAACTGACACTATTTTGTGGTCATCTCTCGCAATAATAATATTAAAATTATGAATTAATTTCCCAAAAAAGGAATAAAAAAAGGAACGCTCTTAAAAATCTAGTTAAAAATAAAAAACACTTAAAACAACTTACAAATTAATAACTTATAACTAAATAAACAAAACAAGAAAAATAGAAAAACAAGAAATAACAAGGAAAAATAAACAATAACAACAAATTCATACTTAACAAAAAAAGAATGAATTTACAATTAACAAAACTATGACTATTAAGCCGTATAATATACGGTGTTCTGAATGAATAAGAGGTCTGCATCCTCGTAAAGAATTCCAGTCTCTTTCAAAGTTACCAAGTCCACCGGGCGGAGACATCGAGAGATCTGAACAGTCTTCAAATCACGCGACACAGAAAGGCACTCCGCAACCAGGGAGTTCTCTAAAGAACATGCGCCCGCCAGGAACTTTACATCCATTTCCATATAGATATTCACCCGCGCAAAATTAATTTCGCTGTAGATTGATCTATATGATGGCCTGCGAAACTCGCTACTTTGTCCTCTGTAGGCCCTTAGTCCAAGATTAGCAACCAAAACCCGTCTTTCCTATCTCGTATGCCTCTCTATCTGGTGAGGAGAAATCCCAAACCAAGCTGGAAAGGCGTAGGAGATGAGAGGGTGGATTATTTGGCGATACACTAGAAGACGCACCCTTCTATCAAGACCTCCCTTTACGTTTAAGGGTTGCCTGGTACGCGGAGTAAGTTTTCTTGCTGCGTTGCAGAATATGGCGATAACTTTCAAAGTTCTCATGAAGAGTGACACCCAGGCATGCGTGATAAGTTTTACATCTGCACCTAGCTGTAAGCCATAATCAGATGGTAGTCATACCACTGTGGATGAAAAGCAGCGTCATTCTCGCCCTAGGAAGCCGAAGACTAATTTCTAGCAACAGGTTGTTCTTAGTCGCAATTTCAGCAGTTCCGAAACAGGGTTGGAGACTATCCAACGCCTGGTACAAAACACATGACTAGCATGTTCACTGGATCCGGATAATCCACCGTTGTTCTCAGTAAAGGCGGGATGATCCTGGCCACCTAATTAAATTCATTATGCGCCGCGAAACGACAATCACCACGATACTCCCGAAAATACCGTGTAGCTTCCAGTTAACTCTCTGCTAGCCTTCAGGGTACTGGGCTCCCTTATACCCCCGTTGACACAAGTCTAGATGGTTAAGTATTCCATAAAGACTGATAAATGTGCCCCCGGGGGAGGAGTGGGGGTGGGACCCAGGTATTTAAGTCTGTCTGAAACCGCAATCAGTTCTCGCCTGAGAGTCAAACAAGGTCTGTACGAACTACAATTTGGGTAAATATATTTCCGCCTTCCCTTAAACATTACGGCCACGGTCTTCGCAATGTTTAAAGTTAGGCCCCATTTTGTAAAATAGTCTGTCAGTATCGTCAACTAGTGATTTAGTCTGTCATTAGTGGTTCTTTTTCTAGCACCTGAGGAAGCAAGGAGGATATAATCGGCATAAATAAGTAAAAGATTCTCCCGTGGCTGTTGTGGTATATCAGAGACAAAGATATTGTAAAGCACAGGGTCCAGTAACGATTCCTGTGGTACTCCAGCAGAAATCAAACCCTCGCCCGACCGAACATCAACCACACATACTCGGAATGATCGGTTTTCTAAGAAGTTGCCCACTATGCGGCAAAGGCCCTCACCAAATTCCATATCCATCATATTGGCAATAAGTCCATCATGCCAAACCGTGTCAAACGCCTTGGCAAAGTCTATTTTTGGGAAATTTTGTATAGAAAATTCTAGAGTTTTATATCGTAAGCCAAATTGATTAAATGAGAGTTCTCATTTAAACAACACAGCAACCAAAAAAACTCAAAAACACTTCTATAAATTGTTTGCTGTGCGTTTTTATAAAAACTGATATTTCAAGAAAAAACTATGTTGCTGCGGAACATGTGAAGAAGGAACGAAAGAATTAGATATTTTTATATAATTTATTTAAAAGGTCAATGTAGTGAGAATAAAAGTGATTCAACAATTAAAAACATAAATCTAAATAAAATTACATGTTTAATTTTAATTTAAAAAAACTTTATTTAAACATAAATTCAAAGGCTAAACAGAGCATAAATAAGAATTATTTTTGGCCCAAATATTCCATAGACCAGTTGCCCCTTTGTGACTTATTCCAAGAATGCCTGCACTTCCTCTTTAGATTGTTTATAATATCCATACGGAATATCTTCTATTGTAGCCATTGACCTGGTATAAAGAAAATAAAAATAAAATTTCAGTACAAAACGAAAACAAATTTAAAAATGATTCAAGACACATTCCTTTGAATTTAATGCTTCAGTTTTTTTTAATAAAATAATTTGTGAACCTGAAAAAACAAAAATCGAAATAATTTCCTTCAGTAAACTCCTTAACCTATACGGAATAAAAGAAATTATTGAAGAAAGTACAAAAGAGGTAACAAACTCACTATCTACGTGAATTTAATATTTTCGTTTGTTTACCTATTTCATGTATTAAATATTTATACGTTTTCTTTACACATCAAAACACATATTTGCTATTGATGTATTGAAACAACCAATCAACTAAGATTAATTATATAGGTGATATTAAATCTTCACTTATAGCATAATAAGTTACAAAATTATGAGTTTTTAAAAATGGAGGTAATTTTCGCTTGTCCATTTTTTTGTCTTTTTTAAGATTCTTTTGACAAAGATTTAATAAGGTTTTGTATAATTATTGCCGTTTGATGTTTGACACTTTTGTAACAAAATTTTCGATTTCTGATTAACTTTGCACAATTCTGGGTTTTAAATAAATTTCCTTGTTCTTCGAAAACATAGTATTGTGGTAATTCAATATTTGATTTTATATTTTTTGAGGAAATATGTTTTTTTGTCTTATTACGAGTATTTTAGTATTTCCATTATGTGCTCAGAATGCATATTTTTATGACTTAAATTTTTAATATTTGAACTAGTTGTTTTTAGCTAAGGTTAAACAGAATTTTTTTTAAATTGTAATACATTTGAAATATTTTTATTTGAATAAATGTTTAATGAGAATATCATAAAATGTTTATTTTTTAATAAATATTTTTGTAATAAATATTTTGTGAGAATATCATGAAATATTTTGCTTAGAGTAAAATAATAAGCTTTTTAATAAAATATATTTAATGTTTGCTGGGAACTATTTTAGTTATTTAATCATTTCTATGATTTGCATTAAAAGTTAAAAAAAATAAATAAAAGTGTCAACTGTTAGTTTTTATATTGAATATTATTAATAAAAGAAATAGGCTAAAACTTATTGAAAAAACTTTATTATTGCTGCTCCTATTTAAAACAGCTTTAATCTGGTTGGCCAATCAATTAATTATTTGCTTAAAAACCTTAAATTTAATGCATCTGTTTTGTTGGTTTGCTATCATTAGGAAAAAAATTTAAATGCACTAATAAGTTACACAGTTTGTAACATCAATTATTTCAGATACATACTTATATTGAACAATTTTATTGGCGTGTGGAATGATTTTTATTTGTCATTTTTTGTTTTATTTTTAAACTTTTTTTCTAAAACATATATTTCATTATTTGATGTAAAACTTTGACAGGAAAGACTAGTCGCTTATTAGATATATGATTACTATTTCGATTTCGACAATAAAAGTTAATCGTATCTTACGTTTGCGTACGTATTTATTGTACGGAAATGAATGAATAAATTATTTTGATAATATGTTGGATTTTCCAGCTGCTAGTGATTTTATGAATGATATTAATCACCATGCTTCCAATAGCTTTACGATTGATAACGAAATAATGATAACATAAATATTTGGCATAGTGTAAGTAAAATAAAAAAAACTTATCTAATGACGTTTATTACACACTTGAATTAAATTTCCAGTTTTTATTTCAATAAATGAATACATAGATACAGTCACACACAAAATATTTTTTATCTGACGTATAAATTCACTAATAAACACTAGTCATAAAATAATAAAATCTTAAATAAAAAAATTATAGTTATTTGCAAATAAGTGAAATTATATTTTTATTTGAATTTGAAAATTAACAAACCGAGGATAACAAATTTCAATGAATTTCTTATAAAATTGCCAGAAATACAAGCAAAATTCTCAGAAAATTTATTGAACTATTCATATGTTTACTTAAGCAAGTTTCAATGTATATGAGTAACTTTGTACGTAACTAAGTTTAACCAGAAACAGTAAAACTACATACAGTTGTTTCTTATACACATACATATTTTTTATGTTGATGGGTTTTTAAAAAATTGTTTTTGTACAAACATCAAAAGTTATCGTCTTTATGTAACTACAGTTATCTTTAAAACGGTAACGTACGTATATGTATAAAAGGGTGTTTACAATAAAATTGCTGCAGCATTTTTTATGTTTTTGTTTTTTTTTTTAAGAATAAAAATAAAATTTGGAAAAACTTGGGTTTTTATATGTTCTATAAGAAAATAATCACACCTAACTAAAATTAACTTTTTTTGCCTGTAACATAATTCAAGATAAGTAATTTATTCATCGGAATCATTTTCTCCCCCATTACAAAACATTTCAAATATTTTTATTTGAAAGAATGTTTTATGAGAATATCATAAAATGTTCATTTTTAATGAAAATTGTTTTGTAATAAATATTTTGTGAGAATATCACTTAATATTTATTTGAAAAGGAATCAAGCACGAATAAAATTGCTGCTTATATTGATAATGATTCCGAATAATTATAAATTACTTATTTCCATTGCATGTGCCCGTTGCTTTCTTAGAAATTTTTGTAAAATTTTTTACAAATATTTTTTATTTTCTGAATTTTCAAAATACATATGAATGGTTTCCAATGGCAACCCTTATGTAGAAATGATTGAAAATAAACAATGTTTTTTGTTGTTTTGAAATGTTCTGCTGTGTTTGTATAGAAGTGTTTTTGAGTCTTGCTATCTATGCTATGTTGATTTTATGGAAAAATTCTCATGGAATCAGTTTGGCTTTAGATATAAGACTTTTAGGTTTTTCTATACAATATTGGGGTAAAATTCACTGATGAGCTTTGTGAGCGAAAGTGAAATTGCAATATGGATGTGCTCTCCCCCATTACAAAACATTTCAAATATTTTTATTTGAAAGAATGTTTTATGAGAATATCATAAAATGTTCATTTTTAATGAAAATTGTTTTGTAATAAATATTTTGTGAGAATATCACTTAATATTTATTTGAAAAGGAATCAAGCACGAATAAAATTGCTGCTTATATTGATAATGATCCCGAATAATTATAAATTACTTATTTCCATTGCATGTGCCCGTTGCTTTTTTAGAATTTTGTAAAATTATTTACAAATATTTTTTATTTTCTAAACTTTCAAATTACATATGAATGGTTTCCAATGGCAACTCTTATGTAGAAATTGAAAATAAACAATGTTTTTGTTTTTTTGAAATGTTTTGCTGTGTTTGTATAGAAGTGTTTTTGAGTCTTGCTGTCTATGCTATGTTGATTTTATGGAAAAATTCTTATGGAATCAGTTTGGCTTTAGATATAAGACTTTTAGGTTTTTCTATACAATATTGGTGTAAAATTCACTGATGAGCTTTGTGAGCGAAAGTGAAATTGCAATATGGATATGCTCTCCTCCGCAGTAATACATTTCAAATATTTTTTATTTTTATTGAAATAAATGTTTTATGAGAATATTATAAAATGTTTATTTTTTAATAAAAATTTTTGTAATAAATATTTCGTGAGAATATCATGAAATATTTATTTAAAGGAATCAAGCACAAATAATAAAATTACTTATAATTCAAGTTAAATATAAAAATGTTTAATTTTCCATATCTGTACTGTACTCACTACTACTCATATCGATCATCAGTGAATTTTACCCCAAACTCAATCGTCTTATATCTCAAAGCCAAATTGATTAAACAGAAATTATATTTAACTAAAGAACAGAAAAAATATTCTTATTGAATCAGTTTGGCTTTGGATATAAGACTCTTCAGTTTTCTGTACAATAGTAGGGATAAAATTCAATTGATGACGACGACGCTAAATGGAATAAGGCTGATTGTTCTATTGAATTTGTTTTCTTTTCCTTGGGAAAATTTCGGGTCTGACGGTTCTATCACATTATTGAAATAAGTATAATGAAAACAAAAGAATGTTACTAATGTTAAATGTTCTCAATCCAATAAAGAAATCTGAAGGTACTGTAACTATTTGCTTTTTTATTCCCTAAACCGATTGCAGCTTTTAAGCTTTACGAGCTTTACTTTTAATTTGATCACCATTTTTATCAACCATTTTTGTTTTACTTTCGATCTTCCAAGAATTTCATTGACAAATTTCTAGGATTTTTTATGGTAATTTTTTAGACTTTCCAGTTTGATAAAATAATTGTTAATCGAATTTTCCCCCCCTATATAATAGCTAAAAGCATTTTTTATTAGTCTTATGTTTTACTTATTCTTTTATACACTGCGCGAAAAACTGCGGAATTATATTTCAGTATATTCTTTTCAAAGAAATTAGACAATAATTTCTTAAATCTATTGAGCATTAAATTGTTTGAACACACTGCAGGCCCTTTGGGTTTCGTTTATTTGGCGAGAATTAATATGAACAAGTTTAATTAATTGATGGAATCTAACGGATTGCGATTTTTCGCATCGATTTTGCAATATGAAAATGTGGCGCTAATTATGATAACGTGTCCTTTAATATTATTTTTGTTTCAACCTTAAAATGTTTTATGCTTTTTGTTCGATTGTACAAACGATTTTTATTTCATAATTGTCTTTTTTTAATTATTTTTCTTCGCGCCAAGTGTAGAAGGATTTGGTTTTTATATTCGCAACAATGTAGCTTTCTCACACATTTCAAAATCGTTTAAATATTTTAAACAATCTTTTTTTTTATTTGTTGCTTATTGTAAGGTGTGCTTGTGTATATTACCAGTTTTGTTTGAAGTGCTCAAGTATTATATTGTTGAGTTTATTTTACTTTTTTTTTTTTGTTTGTCCCCATGTCAAATATATGTCTTATGTTTCTGTAAATATTTTAACAAGTACCTTTATTTTCTGTATAGAGATATTTAAAACATAATATAGTATATATTTTTTAATTTTTATGTTTCTTACCTATATTTTTCTGCCAAAGATTTATTATGTGACGTTATGGGGTTTTCCACAAAATACCAAATTATAACAATTTTTACAAAATGAAAAAATGTAAGCAAGAATGAGGGCATTATTAATTATTGGTATTTTGTTTATTGATTTGATGCTTGTGTTTATTCACTCTCTTCTTTGTCACTTCTCAGTTGTCAAGAACAATTTTCAAATATAATAAGAAACTGTAGCTTTACTAAAATATGGTTAATGGTTCCCTAGTAATCAATTTAGTAATTTTATTTGAAATAAAGTTAAATTAGTTATAATATTTAAAAAAATTAATGTATAAACTTAATTTTTTTATCAATATCTACGAAGTTATTTATTTTTTATACTTCGTTGCTTATATTTCAAGGTTAAAGATTAAAAGACTTACATATAATTAATAGATTACAAGCAAGCTATGCTTAACTTATTTAACTTGTTAACTTATGTTTCCTTTATTCTTCTTACACCCGGTGTTGCCTGTGTCTTTGTTAGGATTTCTTTACTTAGCCTATGCTATATTGACTTCCACTGCATACAAAACAAACGAAAAAACATATAAAAATTTATGATCTGAAATTTGTAGACGCTGCAAAAAAAAAAACACAAAATTTCATAAAAATTGCTTGGCCACTTGCCAGGACAATATTAATCAAAAATTGGTTTATGGAAATTTATGACAAATATGCCCATAATTTTTAAAACTAATTTATGTAAAAAAGAAAAATATATATAAAGCATCAGCTTTTCATCAGCTTAATTTTGTGAACTTCACATGATAGCTTTGTGGAAAATTTTTTTAACTAAAGTTTTATTATATGCTTATATAATAGTTAAAAAATTATTACAATTTTTTGTTATATTTTTTGGAACGTTAAGAGCTCCCCTGCTCAACAGCAGGTGTGGTCGCTTTAGAAAAACAAAATAGTAAAGGTACAAAATGCTCACCAAAACTTATTTTATTAAGTTCTATATAAAACAATTTATTTTTAAGTAATTTTGATTTTCATCTAAAGATAAATTCAATTATAAACGGATAAACGAATAAAAAAATATCAAGCTCTCAAGTTAATTTATTATTTGATTCAATTGTCGATTACCAAATTTCTAATTCCTATTACTAGCTATTGGACCTCTATGTTAACATTTGCGAATATGTATAATTTGTATAATATTCGTCATTATACTTTTAGAATGCGACTGTATTTACAATTAGAAGTTTTAATTTAATTTTTGTTTTTTTTTTTGATAGCACCGACACTTAGGGGATAATCCCAGTCAAGTTGTGGGAGAGAGGATAGGGGGACGAGTATTTGTGGATATCCTCAGCTAAGCTAGTGAGTGCAAGTTTTCAGCATACGCAAAACTTTTGGTGTAGTTTTAGTTGAACTTTGTTAAACCTTCGCTAGTCTGCTTTTAGAGGTATTTTATATATAAACATCTTGAGAGTGTAGGTATTGAAATGTATTACTTTTTGTGGCTGTTTAAGGGCAGAGAAAAGCCATAGAGTTTAAGCATAAAAGAACCGGAAAAAAGCCTTAATTAATTCGTGCAAAAACTAAACTGTCAAGGTTTCTGTAATGTAGATAGAGTACATTATATATATAAATTTTGTCCTAAGCAAATACTGACCATTTAAAACTTTTTAAAAATCATAACCAGGTAGATTTAATGTATAAAATTTTCTTTATATTTTAACATGTTATGTAAACACTCTTATTAACCCTTTAATCTTTGAATATATCTTCTCAATTATACCGGATGAATGTTTTATCTCAAACATTTACCATGTTGGTGGGTAAAATTTCATTTTCTTAACCCAAATGTTTTTTATGCCTTACTTGTCATCTTCAGATTTTTTAACTTCATTGTGTTGTGTTTTCTTTTTTGTTTGTACTTAATGACAAAAACTAATATTATCTTCCTGTGACAATTTGTTTCAACTTAAACATTTTCATTCTTACTTAATACTTTTTTCGGTTATAAAATATATCAAAGTCGCTATGGTAGATCTTTCATAAAAAAATACATAATGAACTTCACTTTTTTATATTATTTTTAACATACGTTTGTTTTAATTTTCTGTTGGGAAAATACATTTTTTGTTTCGAAAATGGTATTTTTTAATAAAATTATTTGTAGTACAACTTTGTTAATGTGTTAAAACAATAAACATTGTAAACATTTGTCTTAAATACAGTATACACTTGTATCAAGAGTCAGCCAAGAGAGTGTTAGAGAATTGCAGACAGTCAGCAAAAGAGATGTGATGGGTCAAGTAATTGTTTATTTGTAGCAAATAGTTGGTGCAAAGAATTGTTTGTGGCCAGGCCGTTTCTGTTTTTGTTTTCTTTATCATGTTTTAACTTTTAAAGTTAGAGTATGGGAAGCAGTTTTCATTAATACATTATGTGCGTTTTCTTTCGGTTTTTTTTATTGTTTATTTTTTTTTTGCTATTTTTTTACTGTTGCTGACAATGTTAACAACTATGTTTTGTAAAATTTTTGTCTGCATTTTATTCCGAATGGTTAACTTTCTTTGAAGGTAATTCTAGTTGCATAAGGAATTTCATATGCATAATTAACAACGAATGAGTTAATATTATGTAAATATTGACATTAACTTAAAGCTAGAATAAAGTAAACAATTAAATCAAGGTGGTCCTGAAAATAAGAATATTTATTTTAGTTAGTGTTCACTATGGGTAAATTAGACAAGATTTTTTATAAAAAAAAAAAATATATAAACTAAGAAACAATCGTTAGCCTAAGGAACTATAATGTTTTAAATAAAAAATTAAAGTTAATCCCCTGCAATAACTACTTATAAATTTATTATTTTTATTTATTGTTCATGACATTAAGCCTTTTTTGAAAATACAATAGTAAAACCTAATACTAAACATATCTAAACCATTTAATTATTTGAGTTGTAGGTTAAAAAATATCATTTCCTCTGGTTATGAAATTTAATAGCAATTCGTCACTAGATTAAAATTGTGAAATTAATTATTTTTAAACGAATTATTAAACATATCAAAAAAATTCATTCAAAAATTATCCAATAACTTTTTACGTGGGAGCTTGTTTGTTTTTTGTAAAGTATAACTATTCAAATCTATACGGAAAGTATCTCACATTGAAGAAGAAGTTATAAGAAGGATCAGCATCCAATAAATATCAATATCAGCATCCAATAAAATTTCTTAATAATTAAGTTCCACTTTATATCGTGTTAATGCATGTCTTTTTAAACCGAAGGTGCACTTAATTTTGAATTGTAAATTAATTGTAATGGTTTCGACTCTGTTTCTATAATGTGTTGTTGGCTGAAAAAAGTGACCCTTACCATCACTTCCCAGTTTTTGCGTCTCGCATTATTTTTTACCAGATTTATAAGTTGAAAAATTTTTTATTAATTTTTCTTTTAATTAAAGAAAAACACTTTATTTATTTATAAGTGATGTACATAAACCTGACCTATATTTTCAGTCAAATTCAAATTAACTTCTCTCACACCGATTAGTTAATAACAATAATTAAAATTAATGATAATAGCAGCAATAATAGTATTCTAAAATATCTATGACTTTCACGGCCATCTTTTAAATAAATCGAAAAGCCGATAGTTGCCATTTTTAATTACAAGTTTGTGCCGATTTTAATTTTAAATTTTTATCGCCAAGCTTCTTGGACGATCTTTCTTTAGCAGATCATAGTGAAATGCCGAGTTCGATATATTTTTATGTTTTTGTATTAAATGCCCCAATAAAAAAATAACTAAATAAATAAAAATATGTTACTTTGTCTGAGCCTTCGTGATTAAAATTTTATAAGAATAATTTGTTTATAACTCCTTAAATGAATTTCTACTCGTAATATCTTTCTGTTTTGTATAATATTCTTATAGCTTACATTGGTAGCCTTTTTACTTTCTTTTGAAGTTGTAAAAAATAACTATGACTTAAGACGTAAAATATCTTTGCTCTGCTGGGCTAAATAAAACCATCAGTATTTTCTTTTATACCGGAAATGATTATTTGAAAATAAATAATATTCATCCTTTCACGAACTCAAAAAAGAGATTTCTTTTGTGCCTTAACTTAAGGCAGGAATTCACACAAGAAAGATCAATATTCAGTTGCTAGAAACCTTAAAGACAAATGCATATAACTGTGCATTACAATAACTGTCAACCTCTTAGCTCAGTCGTTGGCTTGTAGGATAAGGATAATGACATTACAAAACAGAGACATAAACGTCGGAGTTTTTGTGACGTATAGGCAGATACCATTCATACGTGTATAAAGTAAGGAAAATGTTTTTGTGTTTTGAAATTGAAACAAAACAGGATATGTCATTATTTGTTTTAACTATTAAAAAATAATGCAATAAATAAATGTCTTTTAATCAATACAAGAAATATTGAGTATATATTAGAACAGAACACACCACTTGCATTAAATAAACACTTTTATGTATTAATGATATACAAGCATACGAAATAATATTTTTAAATGAAGAAAAACACAAAGCTATATGCATTTTTGAAGTAAACTTTATGGAAAGTTAATAAATTATTTCTTTTAATTGTATTTGTATATAAATATCAACACAATCCCTGTTTTTTAATATTGGTCGTTGTTGTTTCTGTTTTGTTTATACATACGAAATTGAATTCTCAATTTTTTAAGCAGCTTTTATTTTTAAGGATGTAATAATTTGTAGTTTTTCTACATGGCCGAGATAAAAGGAATTTTTGGAATTTGATGAACGAACATTAACATTTATTTCCTTAGTTATTTCTATAACATTGTTACGTTTTGTTGTGAGTTCTTTATTGCAAAATAAATAACGCCAGATTTAAGAGTTTTTAAATTAATAACAAGTTTATTTACTTTAACTACACACAAAGTTGACACTACAGAACAATTTACTTAAGATGTACGTTTTTACTTCTCGAGGTTTATTTTTTTAACAAATTAACTAATTCACGTTGTATCACATTTTGTTTTTGTTATGATATTCATTCAATGTATAGGCGCCTATAAGTTTGTGTGTATTTTTGTTTTTATGCTGATAAAGTCTCTTCCTGGAATTTCTTTTAAGATAGTTGTTGTTGTCTTGTGTACATAAGTTTTCTTAAAAAACTACGAAGTTAGTAAACATCATACGCGATTGTTGTTGTTTTGCGTATATAAAATTTTCACGCCGTTTGTAACTAGAAAGTTGTTATTGTCTTATGTGCATTAAAAGTTGTTTACTTTATTACATAATTATTTTCTTTTAAAACTTAAGCAAGACGCATCCGTAATAATTGATTTTGATTGATTTGATTTTTTTCTATTCTTCGTCTCAACTACATACAAAAATATGATTCGTGCAATATCCCTAAACAAACAGCATTTATTGCAGTGAGACTTACATAGGTTTGTAATAGGAAATCGTTTATATTTTGGCTTTCAAAAATATAACTTCTGCCTTTTTTATCGAATTTATAAGACTTTAAATCTAGCTATCGAATATAAGTTAAATATATGTAGACGCTGGCAGAATAATTGTTATAAATAAATGGGAAATTTAGGTAAAACATTAATTTTATATCAAGTGGATTCAAGTTAAAGTTAGGTAAAATATAAATGCAATTATTATTTCGAAAGTTAAAACTTTTTCAACTAATATTGTAAGTCTGGAACAAACTAGGCTATGACCCAAAGATAGACAGAGGATAGTTTTCCATGTTGACTTTGTAAATATTTTTTACAGAATGTTTTAACCTTTCCTCGTATTTATATAAAGAATATCAATGTCCCATTTAATTCGTTAATACTTACTCATTATAAATAACATATAAATTCTTATTTATAAGGATTATTTTTGCCTGCTTGACTAAATGCTGGCTGCTTGCATCAATACACATAGTTCAATGAATAGTTGTCAAATGTCAGCACTTAACATAAGACATTGTTCGTTTGTTGTTTTTTACTCTTGTAATGTAAAAATTGAAGTGTAGAAGATTATCTAGGCCTGCATTGTTTTCTTAACAGATTTGATAAGTTTTTAATGAACTTCACTCACTCTTTTCTCTTATCCCACTTTGATCTAAGCCGTTTTTTAGCTTCTTGTCAAAGCGTGTTTTTGTTTGTTTCATTTCTTAACGTACAAACATATAAATGTCCAAAAAAAATATTAAAAATGGAGAAGTGAACAATTTTTAAGTGCCCTTTCCGTATTTGTTTGTAATTTAATTTTTATTGTTTTTTTAGGTTTGTTAAATATATAAAAGTGTGGAGTACTTAATTTTTGAATATTTTTATAATTAAATGAATTATAAGAGATTAAGCAAAGACAGAAGTTACAAATGGATCAACCAATCTTGAGTTTATTTGTTTCACAGTTTGATAAATAGATCAAATACATGGTGCAATAAATACAGTCAATAGATGGACTTGAAAATATACGTTTTCTTCCACTTTCGAAGGGAAGTTAAAGCCTAAACTCGATTTGCATATTTTTTGCGACTAATTTTTCTTTTTTAGGACTTCACACAATCACTGGGCCTCGTGAAAATATGTTACCTTTGTTTTTGTTCTACGGCTACTTTAAATGTTTTTGTGCCGCTTTGCTATATATTGTAAATAAAGTAGGAAAGAAAAAATCTAGGAAACAGGTATTACTTTTTTAATGAAAAGATAAGTAAAAACATTTTTCCCCAAGTAAGGCAAGCAATACATTTCATTGTTGTACAAAGATAAATAAAATTTAATAATAATGTTGTAATAACTTTAGTAGTGGAAAAATACAAATAAAACTGCATCGGTTTTGATTAAAGTCCAGATATTTGAGCTTTCCATTTTTAAATGTAGAAGTTGATTGGCCTTTCAGTGTGATTAAATATTATAAAAAATTAAATATTACAAAAAAATAGGAGATCAAATGTCTCATCTAGCACAGTTAAAAGCAAGATTAAAAAGTCGTTGAAAGAATAAAAACGTCCTAACACATGTGTATGAAAAAATAATTTCAAATGACACTATAATTCAAAATATTCCATTTAATTAAAGAAAGTATGCTTCTAGACGATCAATTTTTCTTTCTTTATATTTCTAGTATTAACAATTCCCTATAAATATTTTTACAAAATGTTAGAACCAAAACGTTAGAAGCAAAATTCTAAATAAAAAATGCTAAGCTGTTTATATTGAATGCTTACCTGGTATTTTTTTATCATTACCATGAACAATTTTATATAGTCTCATACATCCAAATTTTTGTTTTATTTAGCAAACAGAGATTTTAAGTTTTTCTTATCATTGTATTGGCTTTTTGAACCTGAATGAAATTTAAAAAGAAATGTGTATGGAGATAATTATATAGTAATTCTTCTAAAATATGCATCGAATTTTAAGCAAATTTTATATAGCGCGTTTGAGCGTAATGAATTTTGGTTAAAAAAAGTTTACAACAGTGATTGGGCTATTTTTGATTGCTGCTTAGTTTATATTAACTTGATTTTAACGTAATGAATTATTTTCATTTTTTTTTTATTAATAATTTTTAATTGTTAAAGCTTTCACAATAATTAACCGATATTAATAAAATATTTCTGACGGGCAAATGTAAACTGTCCTAGATCTTGTAATCTTTAAGCTTTCTGAATATTTATGAACGAAGATGAATTTAGGTAGTTAACTAATAATGTATTTAAAGAAAAAAGAAAGTCTAGCTAGCGAAACTGAAACCTTTTTTCTGTGTGCAAAATGCCATTTATTCCTAGAAATCTTATAAAAAATAGTACTCAAGTTTCTAATTAAATGAAATTTATGCAGATGTTATTTTTTACCAACTTAGAGATGGAAAAGAAGACATATGTTTTATTTAGCTATTAGTAACACTTGTTTGTGTCTTAGAGATCCCACACCGATTGGTGCAACTATATAAATATTAAATTGCCATCAAAGAGAGGCAGAAGATGAAAACTTTACCTGATATCAAATTGCGGTGGTTGAATTTTAAAAATTAATGGTTGAATTGTGTTAAATCAATATGGCGTGTGCAAAAACCACAAAAAACTATGTATAATTCTTAACACTTGATGGCTCAAAATCAAGTGTGGGTGATATTAAATATCCCAAGTAAAAGACTTTGTTTTAAACATCAGAAAATTGTAAAATGGTGTTTCAGAATGAATAACACAGAGGAAGGAGTCTGTTTTGCTTTTTGGGGTAATAAATCTGTTCTTGAGTTTTATGATATGAAAAATACTTGAAGAGACTGGATTTTATTTTGTCATACATTTTTTTAAATTTTTTGTGCTTGTCGTTAAGAGCAGATAAATCCCATAATTTTTTATTAATAAAACCTTATCTAAAGAAAATAATCAGTTAAATTTTATAAGTTCATCTTTATTTAATAAAATTTTTTTATTAAAATAATAAAAGCAAAATCCTTATTTATTTATTTTATACTTCGTTTTGGAACACGGAATTCTGTTAACCCTTTAAGATGCTGGTAGTTTTGTGAAAAAAGAAATTATTCAAACTATATCTTGTAATTCTATCGGTTATTTTAAAGGTGCTAAACTATACCGTGAATAAGAAAATTAATGATAATATGATTTTCTCTTATTTATTATTAATTAAAAGTCTTTTTTTTATAACACAGTATTAGCAACTTAACTCTAATGGAAACTATAAACTTAAAACTATAAAGTATTATTTTAATAACATAAATTTGTTTTGAAAATACTTCTTGCTAATTAAATTTTAAAGTACTTACATAAAATATTTATATTTTGACATTATTTTTTTTTATTACAGTGTTTGCACCCGGCACTTGTCAATATTCGTAACGCATCGTTTACATATATTAACTTAAAACTATTAAACTAAAAACTAGATCTTAAAAGTAAACTAAAAAATTAAAAAAAAAAACAAAAAAAAACTGAAATAACAAAAAATAAAACTAAAAAAGAGTTTTACCCCCTGTGAATGCCAGGAGTATCGTGTAAGTAAACGTTTTGACCGCTAATACCAATAGGATTTTTCTTGTAAAATCCCAATACAAATAATGTATTGCGTGTTTGACCAACTAAACCCTTCCTGAGTAAAAAAAATATTTTGAATGAATTTACGTTTGAAGAAACAGTTTTTAAAAAAAAATTCTCAACAGTTCGAAAGCGTAACGGGATATTGCCGGCAGCTTGGCCTATTCGTAAATATACTCATTTGAAAATCTCCTATTTAAATACTTATAGTTCTTTGCTATGCATTTCCGTGATATATGAGGTTCAAAAAACTCCATCTTCTTCATGATCGTCTTTGAGATGCTGAACCATATTGGAAATGCATAGAGAAGCATTGCTTTCCTTGTACAGAAGCAATTTTGTTTTGCTTGGCAAAAATTCACTACTAAACAATTTACAAAAGGCTACCTTAACCCTATTTGCCTTTTCCATATTATACAAAGCATGGTTATTAAATTTCATAAGTTTACTAAAGTGGACTCCAAGATATTTGATGCTGTCCTTAAAAAGTATTTCATTTCTGTTTAATGTCAATACAAGATTTTTGCTCTCCGGCACTACGGTGTATTTACATTTTCCAGAAGCATTACGCAAACATATTGCAAAGCTCTTAGCAGCATTTATGTTTGTCCCCCAATGTGAATAAACGTAAACGTTTTAAGGTGCAACTTTTGGAGACTCATCATGCGCATTCAACAGTGAATAGTCAGCGTAAAGTATACCATGTGAGCCATTAAAACCACGAGAAAAGTCGTGTGTAAAAATATTGTATAAATGAGGTACCAACGCTGAGCCCTGCGGAACACTAGAAGAAATTGACGGTTCAAACCATATAGTACACCTATGCTCTCGTAAATTCTGAATAACATCTGGATGGAATTTCAAAAGAGCATGAACAGTTGAATTGCTCTTCTTAAAACCAAATTGCCTCTGGTATATACGCGCTGTCTAGTGCAAGATTAATTTTTTCTGTATTACTTTTTCAAACTTTTTCCCCAAATTAGAAAGTAAAGAGATTGGTCTAAGATTGTTAATATAATTATCACCTTTTACTTTGTGAATAGGTACAACTTTAGCCACTTTTCAAACCGAAGGAAAATAGCAGTTATTTAAACAGTTGTTAAACAATATTGTCATATATTCGAAAGCCTTAACGGGAAATTTTTTTATGAGAAAGTTTAAAATGTTATCCGATCCACTAGATTTTTACTGTTCAAAGTTGAAGAAATTTCTAAAAGAGCACTCAAATTTGTAAATTTTAAACTTCTAAAGTTGTTCAGAGAAGTGTTGTCGTCATTAAATATTGTAAAAGATGCTTAAAAAACTGTATTGTCGATACTTTCCTTAATACCTGTAATATCCCTATTGGGCGGTGGATTCTGAAAAAGATTTGTGAAATGATTTTTCAAAGCCTGTAGTGTTCTTTCATTTTCTGAAATCGTTATCCCATCAACTAAAATATTTTTTACACCTGTTCGTTTTCTACTTCCAATTATTTTTCAAACTTCCTTATAGGCAAATGGTCCTGGTGAAATAACTTTCAGTTTGTTATTAAAAAACATTGCCTGTTCTTGTTCAATTAATGATTAATAATTAATTAATATTGAGATATTAACATTTTCGTCATGCAACAAAATTTCGACTTTGAAAGAGAGGTGTGATTCTAGCGAATATTTTTGGGTATGAAAAAGAAATAAAATAATTTTTTTGCCAAAAAATTTTTGCCAGCGAGCGGGTTAATGATAGAAGTCTGTTGGTTGTTTAGAAAAAAAGTCGTTTAGTTTTAGTACAAGTAGTATAAACTAGAAGTTGTGAAACTGTTCAAATATTCATTTTATAGCATTCCTTTCAGTTTAGTAATGCTAATGTAGGAGGAACAATAAGAATAATGACTTTAACAAAATAAAAGGTTAAGGAGAAGAACGCACGCGCTGTTATCTTGGAAAAATCAAACAATCGTTACTTTTTTTTACTTTTAGTTTCAGCTCATTCTTTATTTAAGGAATGTATTCGTATTCTGTCCATTTCACTACGCTTCATTTGCTAGATTGAGACTGTAAAACCAAAAAGGAGCACAAAAACGAATCTTTTAACTATTTTTTACTCAATTCAAATGTATTTAATATGCAAGTGATGCAACTCTTAAGCTATGAAGAAAAAAAGCAGAGAAAGAAAAGAATAATCCACAAAAATAAATAAAGAAAAGATGATTATCGCAGGCTACAAGCAACACACACGTTATCCAAACAAACATTCCACTGTGACAAATCTTAATAAAGATGCACCAAATATTTGGGTTATTACAATAAAAACAAAAAGTTAAAAAGTTCAAATCACTGATAAAAAAAATAATATGGAACGAAAAATTACTCTTATTTATTTGTTACTTAACTTCCCTCGGATCTTTTCATGGGGCAAATACATTTTATTTACTTATGTTTTCTTTTAGTTTTTATTGTTCCTACTTTTATATGAGTGCCTGTATTTATAATAAATTCACTTGAAGTATTTAAGGTGCCACACGTACGCACAGATCCAAATGTAAGTAAGCTACAAGTGTATACAATTGCATGTTTTTGTTGTAATAGTTTTTGTATTACTTGATGTTGTTTCTTGATTGTATCTTTATCAACTCTTCATCTTTACCTTGTTGAATTTTTTTGTTCGTTGTGCATTTTTTTTGTTAGTAAAACTTCTATGTGACAATATTAAATGGCTATCGTTCCTTTTTATAAGTTAAAACAGAAATAACAGTTTATTTTTTTATCAGCACTAGTCGCATTTTAATAGCACTTAATTGCGTTAAGATGTCGATATTAGTATTTTAAATATTTCTTAAAGTACGTTTTCGGTTCATTTAGATTTGATGCCTTAAATTACAAAAGGGTCTATAAAACTATTTCCAAAATGCACTTAAATTTCGAAATTCGTATTGACCGAAATTTAAATGTCATTCTATCAATGACAACAAAACTATTTGCTTATAGACATTTCTTTCGAATCGCGGTTGTTAGCTTTGCCAAAATAAAAATTTCATCATTATATTGATGATCGTTTTGTAGGGAAGCATATATTTTAATAGGGGGTAACATATCCACCATGGAATTAACAGTATTACATTATAATAGTAACAATCTTATTTTGCTTAAAGCCGCGATAGCTACGATGCCATAAATTAGATCTCTTGGTCCTATGATAAATTTGATCCGTAATTTTGAGTAGAGTTTAGGGGATATTCGAATTTTTATTTTTATTGTAACCAAATCCTTTTAAAATGCTTTCAATTAGTATTGAGGAAAAAATCTAAGAAAAATTTGTCGGCTTTTTAAAAACTTGGATAAAAACTTACTGATGATTGAGCTTTAATGACATTAGTGTTATTTTAGCTAGTTAGCGTTTAAATAAAATTGCGCAAGTGGCTACAATTCAATAAATATTATAAAATAAAATATTTTATGATTTTGCTTAAAGAAACTTTTCTGTTTACAATATATTGATTGGAGTGGCAGTTAATTTTCAAAAGATTTTAATGTAGGGTATCAATGAACTGAAAGAGAGATGTGATTAGGTAACCAAACGGTTATAGTTAAAAGAATATAAAAAATTTTTAACGGAAACGCTCTAAAATTTTAAACACTTATAATTTAGCGATAGCGTCCAGCGTATTACTTAGGTGGCGCTCAACAAACTCTTTTTTATTTTTTTAATGGTCACATAAAAACTATAATAAATATATGTACATATAAGAAAAGTGGACAACGATTTTTTTATATTTATAACATAGTTTAATTTTGTACATATGTGATTGTTATCTAAAATGTTTTATTAGTTTTCCTTTTTCATTAACTACAGATACGTGATTATATTTATTTATTTTTATGTATTATTATATTTTATAAACTAACAAAATTTGATTATAATTAAATTAGTTTAACCCTTTTTTCCGAATTCGCAGAAGCGTTAATGCATTAGAAACTGATCATTTTCGTTGAAACTTTTGTAAAACTTCAAGGCGGCATTATCTTTTTCTAATATTCTAATACTGTGCAATGAAATCGCAAAGCTTGTCTACTTGTAAATATTTAGGTGAGAAAGTAAAGATTCGAACTCAGACTATGTGTGATTTTATCATGATGGAATTAAGTGACAAGCGGCTAATATCAAACCTTTTTTCAACTCTGTATCTGAATACAGTTTTTTTCTGTGTAAGTTGTTATTTGTTTTTCTTTTTTTTTGGCAACTGTCCAGAAGATGAAGTATCGATGAAAAACTTATTTGCTTCAGAAAAGCAAATTATTTCTAGTATTTTTAAAAGCTTGACTTTAAAATTTCATTGTATTTTATTGTCAATGAGTATGAAGTCAATGAATGATTTTTTAATAATCTTAAATTATTTTGGTATTTAGCCATACACTTCCTGTAAATTTACTTTGAAATGGCAGTTTGATACAAAACACTGTAGTAATTTTCGGGTTTTATGTGTTTTTCCTGTATTCCTCTGCTATTCCTCGGCTAAGTTGATACAAATATTTATAAAAAGTTTGACAAAATATTAATAGAATAACAAAGTTAACAAACTCATGTGAATGAGAACGAATTTCATTCAAATTAATTTTTTGGTATATTTTATACATTAAGTTAAGCTTTTTGAGCGTTTCGAAGAAAAGTTCTTAACGTATGTAGTAAAATATTTGTTAAAATTTCTTTTTTTTTCGTAAGAAATGACATTTTATATTATTTTGGCTTAAATTTCTAAAACTCATATGCTTTACATATGAGATTAGCAATTGTAGTTATAGCAAGGTATTCCTCTACGAATGTTTACAAGATTCTCGCAAATCGATTTTATTAATTTTTTATTGTGTTTTTGTTTATGCTGTATAAAAGTTTTACAATAAATAATTTTGAAATTTAAATCGAAATCTAAATTTTAAGTGTTGTATAGGAATTTTATGAAAAACAAAATAAGTTGAAGCATATGCATGATTTTTACTTTCAGAATTAGTTCTTTAGTTTATCTAAAGAAAAGCCAACTTCATCTTAAATTTGAAATGAACTTTTTTGCATTTTTGCAAGAACATCCAATGACCTGAATTTATTTTAAAAATATATTTCTCATGACGAAATGCATTAAAAAATTACTAAAATAAATTAAGAAAAAAACTTTTTCTGATGAAATTTCAAAACCACTTAGGAAGTAAATAAATTATTTTGAAATTATTATTTCTCTTACTGATTTTCGTTTTGTTTATAAAATAATTAAATTCCACTTAATTTGCTAACAAACAGAAAGAAGTTTAAAATATAAAAACCTTATTTGCTTGTTATAATAAAATTAAGAAGCATTTTGATTGCAAAGTAAATTATGTTGCGACACGTGAAGAAACAGTGTGAAATGTAATAAACGAAACAGTTAAATAATAGTTGTATAAACGAGTGTAGAGATATATTTGGGATGCAATATAATTTATTAAGATAAAAAAGTGTCATATTTATAGAAATATTCGAAATAATTATAGAAATAATAAATAATTATATTAAAATAATTATAGACACCAAAAAGTACAATATCTCTATCTCTACCAATTTTCATAAAAACTGCAATAGGGTAGCTTTAAAAGTAAATACTAAATTACAGTTATAATTAAACATATGGAAATACTTGAATTTACAACAAGTGAAAAGTAATAAGAAAAACGAGAAAAATTGGAAATTTGTTTTACATATTGGTAGCAGGTAAATGGATTTAAAATCGTAAAGTACGTTTGCTTAAAGTAAATTATAGTCGTATTAACGACTGAACTTAAATTGTTTCTTGAATACTCATTGATGAAATACAAAATTTATGTTTGATGTTAGTAGGTTTGAATTCAACTTCTATTATATTTTATGCCGGTCCTTACCGTATAATACTAATAACCGATGTGTTTAGCTCTTGAATGATGACATCTAAACTTTGCCAACTTTGGTTGCAGTATCAGTTGAATAACCCAATTCAATTAATAAATATCGATGTCTGTAGCCCAATTTGTGTCAACATAATCAGTTAATGGCGCACTAGTTTTTCTATAAGTTAACTTAAAAATCTTTGCTGTATTTAGGTATCTATTAATTTATAATGTCGATATTCATTGTTGTTTACGTGGATCCTGGTAATGATCGTGATAACATATTCACACTATAAGCGATATCCGGATATTAGGTTTTATTAATATTTTCTACATCTCCTGAAACTTTTTCATTCCTTTCTAAACAAATTTTAGGTTGCAATAGAACCTTCAAATTTCATATTGATATTGCTATCGTAATTGTAAAATTGCGTTTCAAACATTTTACTTATTCGTCAACATTAGATTTATTATTATTCTTTTAAAATATATGCACAGATCCTGCTTAGACTGAATTTTAATTCACACTTTATAATTCTGCATCATTATTTTAAACCACTGGCAAGCTGCTTGTTCCTATCCGTATACAGCATTGTTCAATTTGCAATCTGCGTTTTTAGATTGCACAAATCCTTCTGGCTGAAACATATATTTATTCTTTTGAGTTATCATTTAAAAATGCTGTTAAAACATCTAGTGTTAAATTTTGTATTTTGTAGTGCAAGTGCATAAACGAAACGATAACAACAGGTCCAAATGTAATATATAATCCACGCCATATTCTTGCAAATAGCCTTTTGTAACCAGCCTTGCCCTTAGATTTTTAATTGTTCCATTCATTTTGAAATGAGTTTTCTAATAACTCTATCAAGTCCCATGTTTCATTCTTGATTAATGAATCATCATATTCTTGTTACATGGTGGCTATCATTCTTCAGGGCAAGTTTAGTTTAAAGCTTCCTTAAATGTTTTTGGATCACTACCATTAGCTGTAACTGCATTTACCGTCCTTTTTATTTTAGTCCAGTTCTTTCTCTTTTAATTTTAACACAAAATTAATCGTTTTCTTCTGAATCTTCTGTGTTAACTCTATTGTCTTCAACACTAAATTACTTCAACTATAATACACCTGGCCATTTTAACGAGAGTCCTATTTATTCTTTCAGCAGCAAAACCATTGTTCTGAGGGGGGTACTCTACAGTTAACAGCTGTTTTGAAAATTCTTTTCCAGCTAGTTCTGGTGCATTGTTACAGCTTATACATTTAATATAAATCTTTTTTCTAATTTAACCATACTTTTAAATACTTAAAATACATTTAAATATTGGCTTTTTGTTTTAAAATAGTGTACCCAAATTTTTTGGAGTAATTATCTATAAAAGTAGCGGAAGACAACCGTTTTCTGACTGACTAAAACTTAATTGGTCCTATCAGTATATAAAAATACAAAATATCAGTGGTTGACTTTTCATTTGCCTTAGGAAATGGAGTTGTAACTGCATTTTAATTTATGTTCATTAAAACACCTTGAATCATTTCATTTTCTTTTAAAACTGATAAATCTGCTAAATTTAGATGCCTTAATTTCTTATGCCATAATTAAAAATTACATTAAGCTCTTTATGATTTAGTTAAATAGAGATTATTTTCTTTCCTTGCTTCCATAAATAATTAAAAATTTGTGTGGAATGAATCTTCATTAGGATTAAAAACCGTTCTGTTAATTTTGTTATTGATATGAGGTTTTTTCTTAGTTGCAGAATATATGATGTTTTATATAACTTACAAATTCCTCTTTAATTATTTAAGCAGAAATTTAATATCCGTTATATCTAGTACTTTATTATCTGCTATTATTACTTTTCCCATATAATCATAATTAATTTCAACGAATAATAAATTACCACAATACATTGAATGTGGCGCCACTATACCCCATATATTAAATTTAGTCATTTCTGATACTAGCAAATATAAATTGGCTACAGCCTTGAGCAGTATCTGTTATGTCAACTATTTTTTTTATCAGTTTTACGATACTTTGTTTTATGACCCTTTATGATATTTTCACATTTATACTGACATTTATTATACCAATTGTGTTTATAGGTCACTGGTCGGACTCCGAGAGTCATATGCTCTTCCAGTATCAGGCTCCCGTTAAGATAGGGAAGAGATCCATCAAGACTGCGTGCCCGGGGCGGGGGAGACAGTCAAATTATATCGCCTATTAGGTAACTTTAATTTATAATTTTAAATTTTATACATTCCGGTATAGCGGACATTTTCAACAACAGCGCTATATTATTAAGATAGTAATACCAATTTTGCTAAAATTTTATATAGATGTTAAATAATATTGTGTTTATTATAATATAATAACTGAGAGTATGAACTATATAAGATATTTTTAGAAATTCAATTAAAATATTATTTTTCTTGTCATAAATGTTCTTACTGTAGTTACATATACTTGTCATTCGCTCAAGAATATCAGTTTTTTCTTGGATCTTGAAATATTTTAAATAGCGAGTGAATAAAATTTATAATAATTTGCTATACATCATATTAAATTCAATTAGAAATAATGTAAGAAAAATATTTTTTGTGCCGAATATCTTTAGTTTTATGTTATCGTTTGAGCAATAGATTTTTTGTTTATTTTAAATTTTGGATAATTGGTAGAAGTATAGTGAGCTTGATGATAAAATGATCGCTTTATTGAAGTCTTATTTCAGCATTTAAAAAGTCTTACTGAAAGATTTAAAAATTTATTTCAAACGAAAATAAGTAGCCATCGAAATAGTTGCATATTCTGCAATTTTTCTTCTTAAATAGTTTACTGAACCCAATTTTGAAATAAATATTAAATTAGAATACACAAAATTTAATGCCATTAAATACTTGGATTTATAGTTTTTATTTTGTGCTATTTATTTTACAATCAGAATAAATCAAATAGCATCAAAATATATGTACGATAAATTATACTATGCTTAATGTATAGACATTTAATTAAAAGTTTTTTTAAATATATTTTACTACAAAGAATAGAATGATACTAATGATAGCGATTCAAAATTTCAGTAACGGCAGATAACTATTTTCTAAAGCTACTTGCATGTCATATTTTTAGTGGGTAGATATAACCGCCTTACATAAATTTCTTGCAAAAAGTGAAAATTTTGAGTTGACTCAATATTTAGCAGTACGAAACTTATTAACCAGTTAAAAAAATATATAAGAGACGTTTTTAAACAGTTACATGAAAAAAGTTATAAATAACACAATTATATCTAACAAAATCAATTGAATTTTTTGTTTTAAATGAAGTTATTTGTTTTCTGATGGATATTGCAATAGCATGTACATTTGTAACTTTTAATTTTGTTGCAAATTAATGATTCATCTACAAAAGCGGTCCAATATCAAAGGTGTGAAATATGCCAGACAATTTTACAAAAGATAAATAAGGATTAATATCAAATCCCCGTTTTAAAAGATATTATGTAACTGACCATTTTAAAAACAATTGCATTGTAAAAAGGATCAAAATTCCAAATTGTGATTTGTTTGAAGGCCAGTTAGTCATACACAGCAAACACGTACTACCCCCTCGCAAGACAGATGATGGCGATGATGATCACAGACAATCGATGAGAATAAAAATATCCACACATACAATTGATATCTGCTTTATGAATTCAATTTTATTCTGCTTAAGAACAATAATGATAGTATTACAACAAAATATATTTTAATTGTCAACAAATACAACTACAAAACCTACAGGATACAGATTTATAACGATTATTAGACACTCAATAGGATAACAATTGAGTGCTTGTAATGGGCACAAGAGCCACTTAAAACAAGGCAAAAAACAAAAAGACACGTTTATCTTTAACGTGTGTTATTTTTATAGCATGTGTTTCATATGGCGCCTGTGTGGTCAAAATAGTTTATTGGTGAAAATAAAAACGAGATAACTAACTCACACATCATATAATCACAACAATTGTGTAATAACAAAAGATTTACAATGACATCTGGTTTAAATACAATTGTTTTCAATTAACAAAAAAAGTTAATTTATTATGCAGCTGATAATATTCAAAGCAAAAAAATATTACGACAACCTAAATAGTTTAAGATGTTCATGTGAAAATTGTATGGAAGATATAGAGGAGCTCAGTAGTAATGCTGCAGCAAACTTTATTACCAAATAATCGTGTAGATATCGGGGCATCATATAAACTATTCATATGATGTAAAGTTTTTATTAAATGTTTAAACAAATTCATAGAGTCTTTCTAAAATCAAAATCATAATGGTATTTAAGCATATATGTAAACTATTTATAGATCAGTTGATCAGTACTTTTTCCAACTTTCTGTATTTTTTTTAATAGTAAAGAGCTTTTCAATCAAGATTAAGATATCTGGTAAATGTCCACCACGACCACACTGATAAATGTCGATTCTTTTATCAAAGTTTTTACTCACTCTTTTACTCTATTTCGTTAATTACATTACGGATTTTGAGTTTTAAGGTTGAAATCGATTCGATTGACTCTGTCCTTAAAAATGCCCTAAAAATGTTCGAAAATATCACGAATATTACGAAATGTCACTTCAACAGAACCACAATTTTAATAGTGGATTTTGATTATTTTAATGCGATTTCCGTGCGAAATTGAATTCATTGTAAAACTTGCTGATGCATTTACTACAAATATGTCAAAAAACTGAATGTCAAAACTATAATGGTTTTTGTTGCCACAATTAAAAAAGAAATTCCTTGTTAAAAAAAATAAAGTTTTGTATATACTTAAAATAATACTACAACTGCTGTCTTTTTTTAATACGTTAAATTTTTCTTAAATATTCATTATTATCTAATTGTTAAGTGCAGGCATAAATTACTGCAACCAGGCCGTAGTAAATGTATATCGTTCATAAATAAAAAACCTTTATCGAATTAGACACGAATTCGGAAAATAGTTTTACTTCAAAATTGCGGAGAGAAACAACCTTGTTTTAAAAATAAATGTAAAATTTATTGTTATTAAATCTAGCCGTTCACCGCTACTTGGAAGGAACCTTTTAAAATCTTTTGATAAAAGTTTTTAAATCTTAAGTACAGTACACAAAACTCGGCTTGTCAAAATATTAATGCGATTTTAGAAAAAAAATGAAGATCTTTTTGATGGGTTAAAATATTTAAAAATTATAATGCTATATTGCGTTTAAAAGAGAATTCATGTCCCAAGTTTTTTCGTTCCAGGCCACCACCATTTGCAATAAGAGAGGCAGTAGAAAAAGGTATCGAAAAATTAGCTGCGCTTAATGTTTTAGAATGCATAGATTGGGTTACTTCCATTGTGCCGATAATGAAAAAGGATGGGAGCGTTCGTATTTGCGGCGATTTCAAGGTAACCCTAAATCCACAATTGCAGATTGAAAAATACCTTTACCCCGAATTGAAGAACTGTTTTCTAAGCTCCAAGGTGGGAAACAATTTACAAAGTTAGACCCAGCTTACCAACAGATAGAATCAGATAAAACGTCACGTAACTTAACTACTATGTAACCTCCAAACTTATCGCAATACACTCAGTTAACTTATGGATTCGTTTCGGCACCAGCCATGTTTCAAAAAATTAATTGATTAATGGTTTTGGTTGATGATATTTTAATAACTGCACCCAATAGGAAATCGCATGTAAAAGTTTTGCAAAAAGTTTTTGTCGTTTTGCATAATACCTGTTTTAAATTCTCAAAACGAAAATGTGAATTTATGCGTAAACAAATAAAGTTTTACGGACATGTTATAGATGAAAATGGATTATATATGAACCCCGAGAAAATTAAAGAAATAAATAATCTTAAGGAACCTTCAAACGTTAAGGAACTGCAATAATTTCCAGGTATGATTAATTTTTATAGAAGATTTTTGCCACTGCTTGGTTCTTTATACAAATTGTTAAAAAACAATGAAAACTTCATTTGGTATAAGAGATGTAAAATGGCTTTTTGTTTTTTTTTTTTTTTTAAGAGAAGTAGTACTTCAGGCAACAATGCCTATTTAGTCAAGTTCCGTGCTACATTCTTTAGGAAAGGGATGGAGAAGAGATGAAACAGGTGGTAAAAGTGGAAGGATAGTCGGAAATTAACTGCCGTATAAAGACAGCACAGCGACCAGTGAATATGCCTTCATCGCTGAGCAGCCCCACCGACAGTCAATTTTTATTTTTGTAGAGAAAAAAAAAACCGAGGTCTTCGTTGGGAATCGAACCCACATACTGACAAGCTAGTAGACTACCTACTAGCCTATAGGGGCACAGGGCTTGGAGTCAGATAAAGGAAACACAAGTTTCCAAAAATGGGTTAACACATTTTAATAAAAAAATGAAAACGAAGTTGACGGTGGATGCTAGTCCTATAGATATCGGCGCAGTGTTGTCTCAGCTGGATGACAAGGGCGAAGAAAGACCAATTTAGCTTGCTTCAAGATCCTTAAGTGAGAAAGAACATAAATATGTTCAGATCGATCGTGAAGCAGTAGCTATTCATTTTGGCGTGACTAAATTTCACCAAATTTGTTTGGCCGAGCTTTTAGTTTAGTGACGGAAAACAAACCACTAAAGTGTATTTTCAGCCCGGGTATGACATCAAACCGTGTACAACGAATAGCTTTAACATTGACTGGTTATCAGATTGATGTTGAAAGCATTACATCGAAAGATTTAATTAATTCAGGGGGACCGTAAGGCTCTATTCTTTCTCTTACCCTATTTTTTATTTTTCTAAATGACCTTCTTTGTCAAACTTTTAATCGTATTTACTTCTTCGCAGATGACAGCACCATTTCTCATTCGTGTTCATTGGGCAATAGGCCGAACCCGTTGGAGGTGGATTCTAAAAGGCGGAACATGAATGATACACTCTATCACGCTCTCGCGGTCGTAAGACGCAATATTGCATGCTTACGCATAGATCTGCATTCGGAAATGTTGATTCATCTGTTACTATGGGTGATATAGGTATTACGGAATCGAAGGCTCTTGATGTTCTTGGCATGAAAATTCAGTGTGATGTTCGATGGACTAAACACAATTTTCTATTAGAACTATTTTGCATGAAAAAAGTAGGATTCTCAACTTTGAGACTATTAAAGCTGAAACAAGAAAATACGCCATTTTAGAAAATGTTAAAAAATTATAGTTGACGGTTGGCCAAAAACATGTGATGATGCAGATCTGATGCCTTATTTTAGAAGAAGGTTAGAAATTTCTTAAGAAGACGGTTGATTATTCTGCTTTCCACCACTTTGCAGGCAGCGATAGTTAATTTTTGCATATATCTTATATAGGCATTGTGAAAATAAAGACAATAAACAGAGAATGTTGTTGGTGGGAAAATCAATGCCAGGATTTGAAAGAAACCCACCAATGCAAGAGTTACTTCGATGAAATAGACGGACGAAGTGTGGTTACGTATACATATATATATATACATTTTTGGTCCTTTTCTAAAGCGATGGTGCACAATTTCAAGTGAATGTTATGCTTTAGGTTTTTCTATGCCACTTGTCGGCATCTAGAGGAATACAACTAACGATTTTATTTTTATTGTTAAAGAAAGGTGTTTTTATTCTTTCAAAAATTGGAATTATTATTAAGAATCCCTTAGCACTAGGCCCAATTATGAGACCTTGTTGAAAAGAAGCTACCATGACAAACTACACATTTACTTCTTTCTCTTCCAATTCCATTTTCTAAAAGGAAAATCTATAAAGATATCAAGAAAAGATATCATAAAATAAAAGATAAAGAAATAGCTCCTTTAGCGCTTAATTGGGGGAAAAAAATATTCTATATAGCTGAAATAAAAGCAAAAATATAAAAATTATTATAATTAAAACTTAATTGCCTGTCTGAGGGGTTACCATTGCATAAAATGTTGATAAACGTTATTATTACTTGTCTCGAAACATATAACATTTTCCATGAAATAAAACTTCAGAGTTAGCCACAATTTTATTTAATACATTTTTATATTTTTAAAAAATAACTTTGTGTATGTCGTTTTATAAAAGGGTTTAAATACAAACTATATCACAGATTTACTTTATGAAACAAAAAAATAATAATAATTTGGTATAAATAAGAAATTGAAATAAGAAACTGTACTTAGGAAATGAAAAGCTTCAAATACAAAGTTTTTAATATAGAGATACACAGAGATATTTTATTTTTTCTTATCAGCGAGATTATAACATATATAAACTCGTCACTGTTTAAAGGAATTTTTTATATTCAAAAAATATCAATAAATATTTTTATTTGCTTTAAATGATAAAATATTACTTATTATCACGTTTAAAAAGTTAAGGAAATGATTAATAATGTGAATGTTAGTGTGGATAATATTTTAGATTTTAGACTTTGCAATATAGTGAACTGAAGCGTGTATATTAGTTTCATGTTGTTGGCGAGGTTTCTTTTGTCGCTGTTGCTGCTTTTGTTGATTTTTATTGCCTCTTCTACCGAGGTATATAGGTCCAGATCTTTTTGTATGTGTTCTTAATATTTTCAGTAGCTTACGTATGAAATTATAATATTGAGATTTAGCAAAACGCAAATCAAATACATCAACTACCCAACTTTTGTCATCAGTTTTTATGTGATGCCATTTTAAAGGTGAAATGTGTTTTAAGTTGGTGGTAAATTTAAGTATAGATTCCATTTTTGTGCGACTTATGAAGAGTGAGTCTATTGTTGAGGCACTTTTAGTAGTCGTAGTGTTGTTAATTGCATGTTCTATATTACAAAGTATGTTGCGAGCATCTTTCATAAGATCATTCAGTTCATGTGCAAAGGAACTTTCGTGGCTATCTCTAATGTAATCAAAATGCAATTGAGCGCGTCGAAGGTATTCAAAGGCAGCCACGTAGATTTGCAATTGACGATGCCAGCGGCGAAGGGAGATCTGCAAATATAAGATATTGAAGTTGTTTATAATAATTGTTGTTGTGGAAAATACTGCATTTAGAAAACACATATTATTACAGAGTGGTAGAATTTTTTATAACCAATATAAAGAAAAAAAATTTCACACAGCCTAGAAGATATTCGACCGTAAAGAAAAAATTTTAATTTGACCTACCTTATTTTTATTGTTTTTTAACTGTAACTTTTAAATAGTTACAGTTCTAATTATTCCTTCAGAACTTTCTCAACCGGATAATCATCAGTTGGTTTAATTGAAAGTTGTTTATACACAGAAAATATTTAATTTAACTTTAATTTTAATGGTATATTTAAGTACAACTAGATATTCTGACAGAATCAAACAATAATTAAAAATTATTAAAAAATATTCGAGGTATATTAAAATCAAAATGTAAATTTTATTAACATTCTCTCCGTTCGATTGGGATCGTTCCTTTTTGGAGTTTTTTTTTTTTTAATATTTCAGAAAATTAATTAAACGCGTAAACTTGTAGACACATAAAAAATTTTATAATTATTTATGTCAAATGCTACATAATCTACAATAACCATCCGTCATTATTATCTCTTCTTCGTAATTCGAGACCCAGTTACAAAGTGAATTACTTAAATCTCCAAAGTAATAGACTTAACAACTTTAGTACTAAGCAATCATAATAAGTTAGTAATAACTTTAGAGAAAAACTGAGAAATAGAACATGGAAAAAATCTTTTAAACATTTTTCAGTTAATTTCATAGTAGTTTTTGTTACCGACATTAAAAAATAAACGACTTTTTATAATTTAAATTTCCAGTAAATTGTTTCGAAAACGAAAATAAATAAATACTGTGTCGCTTGAAATCATCAGCATCATCCTTTTAAAAATTTTAAGAAAAAATTTTACATTTAAGGGCATTTTTCAAACACGCCTCGTCTCGACAACATTGTATTATTACTGTAGCCTTTAGCAACATTCAATTGAAACAGCTTTTAACTTTTAAAACTGCAATAATAGCAGTATTATATATGGAGAGAGAGAGAGAGAGAGCGAGAGAGATATGAAAAGCAATAATAAATGATTGTCGTTGTCCTTTGTGCGGGATGTAATGAGGGGGACCAGACAGTATTGCACGTAATTAACAAGCAATAAATATTAACAAACACGATAAATAAATTTTATAATTACTAAATCCTTCCCTATGTATACGGGCTTTTTATAATTTTTATGCTGTTGCTATTGTTTGTCTTTTGAGAAATAAACACAATACCTTTTAAATAATGAAAAGTAAATGATGTAATAATTTCTAGAGTAAAATAAATTTGTAGTTTTGATAAGAGATTATAAACTGTTTTAATTTCTTACTTTTTTTAAATTTCTGAAATGCCGGAAATCGCAAGAAAATTTAGTTTTTACAATTTAAATGTAAATTGTGCGGACAATAATTTTTTTTCAAAATTGGCGCATCTTAGCGCATAATTCCCTGATGCTATTCTTATCGCTTCATTCAAAAGAAAAATTAAAGTAAGATTTCTGCGGCTGCTGGATAAGTTGCCTAAGCTCGCAAAAATTTAGTCAAGTGTTACTTGTCGATTTTATTTTTTTCATTTACAAACAAGTGTAATGTAATTCAACTACATACTTAAAGACTTTGTTGTAGAAGTTGTGTAGCTTTGCAATTTTTTGCCGCGTTTGTGGGGGATTCCACCAAAATAATAATAACGTTAAACAATTAAAAATATTTTTTTTAGCAGCGCATGGTTAGCAGAATTACATAGGAGAAATAATTGTATGATTCATTGTCAAGTAGGGTGAAAATTTAAGTACAAAGCATAATATGACGCACAGATTTTTTATTTGATTCACTTAAACATAGTTGTGTTTTATATTTTTTCTAAAGTTCCACTCTAATGCTTACACTCGTAACTTTTATTTATGTGGTTTACAAATTGTTATTTATTTCAGATTATTTTGCTAGACATTTGCTGCTTATTTACTTATGGGTTTTTTGTTTACAATATGTGTTTTTTCTGTTTTTTATAAAACTGAATTATCATCAGAGAATAAAACTAAATTATTATTGAGTTGTAATCGCAAGAAAAAATCTGCTTTAATATGTCAAATGAGTTAATATAATATAACTTGATAAATTTAAGTAACTTTGAAAATCTGAAGAATTTGGTTGGTAGCTTAGTTATTTAGTAGGTAAAACTGGAAAAACCTAAAATTAGTAATTTTTTTTTTTGTAATAACGCTTATAATTATTTGCAGAAGCAAGAGAGATTGTCCAATAACTTTACATTCAAAAACGTGTTTTAAAGAATTATTGAAATGAAATTAAAGAAACTTCCCAAGTTTGCTTAATTAATATTAATATCGTAATCACAAAACCTTATTTACATGTTAACAAAAAAAAAATCAAATAATGAATATACACATACATTCAGGTGAGTATATTATTCATGTATGTACCTATTTATGTATGAATATAAATTTATTTAGGTTGATCGTCCTGTAAATAGTTTGTGCATACTAGTCCATTTACCGCATGCGAGTTGCAAATTGGTATAAAGCAATTGCCACAAGTTTTGAGTGTTTTCCTCTGCAACTTCCTGCTTCTGCGATATGATACACTTTTATTTCTTTGCATTTTTTGGGTATCTGTATGCCTAATAGTATCAAACTCTTTTCCAAGTATAATATCTATTGCTGTACGTGTGTAAGTTTTTTTCATCACCTTAGGATTTTTAGCACATCGGCTTTATGTTTTCAATAGTTCTTTTAACAATTGTCTACGGCTATCAGTAGAACTGAAGTGTGCATTGTGTTCCTTATAAATAATGTATGAAACCAATGCTGCTACATCTATAGCATTCAAAAATAAGAATAGCGGCTATGGACTTGTTCTATGCTTGCAAGTATATTCGCCCAACAACTTGTTCACATTATCGACACCCTCTTTAGTTTTATTGTAATACTTTATAATTGGGGTTTAACAGTCAAAGTGCTTTCGACTAACGGAGTAAAATGCATGGTTAATAACACGTAAGACAACAACGACGCCTCTTTGCGAAATTCAAAATTTGTAGAAAATAATTGTCTAAAATATATATATGTAGCTTAAACGCGAATAAGTTCTAAAACCTTGTCAAACGAATATTTAATAATAAATTTACCTGTCATTATGTGGCTGCATATTAGCTGGTACACAACGTTTATTTTTTCTCACCGTTCCAACGAGTGTCAATTTCTACGAATTTAATGCTTTTGCCAGTTCAAGAAATGTAAAAAAGTTATCGGTTTTGACATTCCTTCCTGAGTTCTTATAAGAAGATAGTCCTCTCTCCGAAATTTGTCTGGCGATCACTTTCTTTTGCCTTATTTTCAATAATTGCGACAGAGTCTAATTTTAAAAAGAGTTTTTTGTTCAAGAAACCAAATATTAGGCTTCCAAATTAATCAAGCACATTCAGCTTTAAATACATACATATATAGTAGAGTGGCGTTAAAATTTTTCATTAGGAAACATTACCTGCGCTATTAAATTGGACAAGTGGTCTTGAAAGTTTTTGTGTTTTTGAAATTGTTTTTGGTTTGTTTTTTTTGGAATTTTTTTGTTTTTTGCGGAAGAAATATTCTTAGCCATAGACATTTATATCAAACTACAAAGAATATATAATAATAAACTCCCTTCAGACATCTTACCTGCCACTTTTAATGTATAAACATTCACATCGAATGTCCACAAACATTACTCTCTCTTTCCTCCTCCCAATAATCGAACTTCCTAGCTTTGGTACAATGCATTGCATGAATAGGGTCCGAGCAAAAAAATAATTATCTCCGCTATTTACTATTTTTAGTTAAAATAAAAAAATTTTTTGCGTTTTTCTTTTCAATTTTGTTTTGGTTAATAAAAAAATGAGTACTTGAGCCTTTGCGGCAAGAGAGTCATGTATCAGAAAAATTTTACTGGAGTTCATGTAGTTCGTAGAAATGAAATATTTCTGGATGCTTACAACCTAAATACAAAATTTCGAATTATGATTTTCGTATAAATAAATGAATTCACTAAAGTTCAGTTTTAATCATAAATCAAATTTAATGTTATTAGAGATGTACCGCTATTATTCACAGTTCAAACACTCGACACAATAATTGCAGCCATTTAGATTTAATTGTTATTTTAAGTCAAACTGAGGTATTTTGTAAATATATATATTTTTAATTTTGGCAAATTTCACTTACTTAATTCACATTACCAGTAAAAATAAATGCTACGTATTTCTAGTACGATCCTTAAACTGGTCCCAAATGCTTAATTTAGCCTAGTAATAACGTAAATTTGGCATGTTTCACTCCACTAACTTAGGCAGTAATTGCTTTGAAAGCACTTGTTAAATTAAGATTCTTAAAAAATGAGTTGTGCAACAGTATGATTTACTTAAACTATTTTGATAAATCAGATGTGGGATGTGTAATTTATACACCTAACATAAATATGTTAACTATAATACAAAAATATAGGAAAATTAAGAAAAATAAAATTTGTAAGCCCAATTTTTCATAAAAGGTAGGTTGCTAATCCTCTGATGTCTTATTTTGCCTCATTAAAAATTATTTGTTTTGATGACCTGAACAATAAAATAAATAAATGATTCACTAATATTTTCAGTTCCTTTTCTTCATTCTTATTTGCTTCTAGCCGTTGTGAAAAGCAATTTAAATTATACAGCTTCAATAATATACGAGTATTATAGTATCCTGAAGTAATATGGCGATTGACAGAAAAAACAATGCTAAGTTTTGAGTCACAGAAAGTGATTAAAGTAAAGTGCGTTCGGACATCTGAGACGAAAAATCGAAAAACTTTTTGATTGAATTTTAGCATTCACATAGTCATTTTCTAACTTAAAATGTATTTGCGGTTTTATTTATAAACCAATTACATAAAATATTTTTCTTATTTTTTCCTTAACCAAATAATATTACTGGTATTGATGGCGGCTTTCTTAGAAGGTTGTGGCTTCATATTTCGAACTACTTAATAAAAACGTTTCACATTATAAAATGCAAAATTATAAATAAGCAAAAAGAAAAATTTACATGAAAATAAATAAAAAGTACAATAAAATATGCCAAAATGTGCTCGAGTACAAACTCCAACATCGTCGTCATTAAAAAAAGTAAGGATGAGGGACAGCGGAAAAAAAGAAACTGATATTTAACAACTGGTTAACAAGACACCTAAATCATAAAAAAAACAAAAACAAAACAGTAGAACTGATACATTCATTCCACCTTATGAGATGTTAGGCATGTATGCTGAAATAAATTGACTGACAGTCTGTATGTACACGTATATATTAAGATAAATGATGATGTTGAGAGAAAATGAAAGAATAAATTTATAAACTACTCAATCGACGCCCCCAGGGTAACGTGCCAACAATTATGGTTAGGAAGATAAAACAAAAAATTTTAATAAGTAGAACGTTGTAACTAATTTTAACCGAAAAATTTAGCATTGATCAATTTCCTTGTTTCAAAGAGGAATAATAATACATACTTCTTTGTTTTTGTTAATTTTCATACGAAGACTAATTAAATTAAATTTGTTTAATTATTTTTTCACTATATTTTAAATCTAATTATAATCTGATCTAATTATGATACTTACGCTGGAGTTGGTATTAAGTTTTGGTAAAAAAGAGTATTTTTCCGCTAAATCCCACTGTTTCATGTTTCGTATATTAATGGCATGCAAAGTGTCTTTAATTAAATTATAATTTTTAGCTATTGTATTTTGAAGTTTCCTTAACTCCTGAAATAAAAATAAATGTTATTAAATATTTATTTTTAAACTGATTTAATAAAAGGCACTATAAAATTGGACAACCTTACAAAAATTCTTTTGAAAATACTCCTCTGGAATATCCATTATTAGAAATTACTAAATATAATTCTCTCTCATATGATCCGTAGTGAAATGGCCATATGGATGTGGTTTCCCCGATGTAACTGTATTCGTATTCCGTAATTTCTTATAAAATAACTTTAATAAGGCATATTTAACTATTAATTTCATGTATACAGATTTTATATAGAAGGTTTTTGCGCTTTTCTTTAATATATTATTTTTGTACTATTGCAATTGTGGAAAGCGATAAATTCAATAGTTCAGTGATGGGCGAACTTTTTGGGTAGCGGGCCAATAAATTAAAAAAAAAACCTTGCGGCGGGCCATTAAATTAAAAAAAAACATAGAGGGTCATTCATTAAAAAATTATGGGGTTGCTGTTCAATTAAAAGTTCGGTTTAAGCTATATATTTACTAGTTATATCTATATATATAAAAGAAAGTGATGTTAGTTACTACGCTTATAACTCGAGAATGCCTGGACCGATTTCGGTGATTAGCACCAATTCGGACAGGTCTCCGGCCAAATAAGAAGAATACACCAGAAAATTTTGGAAAATTTCCCAAAAAAAAAAAATTATGAAGAAAATTCATTTTCACATACATTTTTTTACAACGCTATCTTAACTCAAGAACCCATAAAAAACATGATTGTAAATGCTATATTGCCAGTAGATGGCGTTGTATGCACACTTGGCAGATGCAATGACATATGTGACTGGAGTTTTAGTAACATAAATATTGGAATTTTCTTCAGCTTTTATCAGCTTTCCTTATTTATTTAAATTAAATTTGATTTAATACAATATTTTGAAGAAAATTTTGGAAAATTTCCCAAAAAAAAAAATTATGAAGGAAATTCATTTTCACATACATTTTTTTTACAACGCTATCTTAACTCAAGAACCCATAAAAAAACATGATTGTAAATGCTATATTGCCAGTAGATGGCGTTGTATGCACACTTGGCAGATGCAATGACATATGTTAGTAGTCAAAAAAGTCATGAAAAATGTGATTGAAGCAAAAATTTTAAAAGAAAAATATAAAGGCGATGTGTTGAAACCACGCATTCCTCGATTCCTCCAGATTTGCCGTTTGATTTTAAATGGCTTCAGTTCCATACCTGTTGCTTTTCAATGATCCCTGTTTTTTGCACTTTCAGTTATATGTATCACGTTCACGTGCTTTGTTTTTTAATACCGCGAACCAAAATCGATCAAAAAATGTCGAAGAAATGACTTGCAAAGCAGTCACGGGCACGCTAGTTACGTAATATTTTAAAACAACATAAAAATTGTATCAGATACGGTTTATTATGATTTTAAGATTTTCCAGATGTATGGGAAGCATGGATCTGTTTCTGACTTAACATAATTTCCTCAAAATCTGGTTCCAGCTAGGAGGATGCGACTTTTAATAAATTAAGTCTAATCTCGTCTGACAATCGGTTTCTTATTGAATTTTTTCTGCATTTCATTACAGAAAAGGCCTGTTCACATAAATATGAAGAAGCAAACATTGCCATAATTTTCTGCGCATGATTAATTAGCTTTGGAAATTCATCTTTTGGTAAGGTACTATTAGGCATAAGCTTAACTGTATTTAAAAATAGCTGTTTTAAATTATTATTACATTGCAATTCTATAATTTCCAACTGTAGATCAGATAGAACATTCTCAGGATTAACATTAAAAGGCACTGAAAAAATATCTAAACATGGTTAGATTTTTTAAAGTCAGCAAATCTGCCCTCAAATTCTGAATACAGTTTTAATAGAGATTGTGAAAAGGTTTTTAACTTCTCTTCACTCACAGGGCTCAAAAAATTAAGTCTTGGAAAATGAGTCAAATCATTTTTCCCAAACATGTAGAAAATATGAACAATTGAGTTTTAAAAGACCTCAAACTGCCCCAAGTTTCATCTATTAATTGATTTCTTCCCTGTAACTTCTTGTTCAGTTTATTATAGTTCTCGAGTAAATCCGTGAAAAGAGCAAACTCGATGTACCAATTCTTATCCTACAATATTTTTCACTCATCCCAAATTTCAGTTTTGGTTTTTAGAAAACTGTAATTTCTTCGAGAAGACTCCAAACTCTGGAGAAGGCATGTCCACAACTCAGCCACCTGACCTTTGTGTAATAAAGTACATCTGAAAATTCTGCATCAACTTCCGATAAAAACTCTTGAAATTGTCGATGTAACAAACCACGGGCTCGAATGGTATTAATTAATTTTAAAATAATATTAAGTACGTGGTTAATATCCAAGGCAGCCTTGCAAAGAACATCTTGTAAAAGAATTGTTTCGCTTTCAGGATTCTGACTTTTATAAACTCCTGCAAACCCCGCATTTTTCCCACCATGTTAGGTGCTTCATCAGTTGTTAAAGTAATTAATTTGGAAATTGGGGCATTAAGAGATTCCATCCCCTCTTTAAATTCATCATAAATTATTTTTCCTGCCGTCTTTCCTTTCAAAGACCTCAAACAAGCAAGTTCTTCGGTGATTCAAAAGTTTTCATCGACTCCTCTGATAAAAATTAGAAGTTGGGCTGTATCACTCCTGTCAACACTCTCGTCCATAGTGACTAAAAAATACTTAAACTTTTTTTAAGTCCATCGAGTTGATTGGTTAAATTAGAAGAAATCGCTTCAATTCTTTTTGTGACCGTTCTACGTAACAGCCCTATAGATTCGAAATTTTTTACCTTTTCTGGGCATAATACATTTCCAATGCTAATTAACACATCCTTAATAAATTCTCCTTCAGAAAACGGTTTGTTACATTTTGCTATTTTATAGGCAACAATGTGACCAGCTAACGTTGAGGATCGCTGGACACTTCTTTGATTTTTAAAAAACATTTGCTGACTAGATAATTTTCTTTTCAATTCCTCTGAATGAACTTTCTTGTCTTCATCATCATCATTTTGTAGTATGTACTTCGACCCAAGATGTTTTGAATTAAAGTGCCTAGCGAGATTATAATCTTTTAGTATAACTACCGGTTCTTGGCAGATAAGACAAATAGGTTTTTGGTTATATTTCTTAAAGAAGTACTTCCATGTCCATTCTTGAAATACTCGACATTCCGAATCAATTTTTCTCTTTCTATTTTCGATTGACATTTATGGGGATAAAAAACTTAGACTATTTTACTATTGCACTTATATTTACAATACACTTTATTATTCTAATTACACAACTAAAACTGTACGTTGGCAACTTTATAATTTTACTTCACAATTTATTCTTTACGTCACGAGATTTACACTTTTACTGATTGCTGATTAATCCATCGCTGGCCCTTTTATATTTGTTGCGCATGTTGTCTCGAATATTCAAGAATCTTCTAGATCTCACATATAATAGTTGTTGTTATGTTATACGTTCAGTTTTCTATATTAGTTGTTAGTGTTTTATGATGTTTATGTTTCTTCTTGGAATATTGCATCAGAAAGTTGTTGTTGTTCTCTTGTGTGTAGAGAACAGGTTGGACACAATACAATAGGTCTATATTAGTTGTTTTTATTTTATGCTTTTTAAGTTTCTTCTTGGAATATTGTATAAGAAAGTTGTTGTTGTCTTGTGTGTACAATATTTCCCAGAAAACTACGCAGTTTGTACACAATATAATATGAAAACATCGCATTTTTTGCTAAAATTGTCAATTTATATCTTTTTTAAAACATAATGTAAATTTATTTTTTGGGCATAATTTTTTAATAGGTGAATAATTTTTGTTTTAAAAACGCTCGGCGGGCCGGATTGAAACCTCTCGCGGGCCGGATGTGGCCCGTGGGCCATATTTCGCCCATCACTGCAATAGTTAATTAAGAGTTATAGGGCATACTTGTAGTCTGAGTATACTCAATAGACAATAAGAGATAAACATGATTTTGGGCGGTGATCAAATGCGGTGTTATATATTACTAATCGGTGTTCTTATTGTTATAAAATTAGTTGCTTAATTCATAATGGTCACGAATAATACTGAAAGCGAAATTCCTAAGGCTGCCGAAATTGCAGTGCTAAACAATTTGAGATCTAAGATGTTACGAATTCCTAATAATTAAAAATTTTTTTCATTAAACTAAAATTTAAAGTTTGTTTCGTAAACTTATATTACAGCATTGTCCTATATTAAAGATGTACATATTTAAAAATACTGGCAAACTCACCTTTTTGATTGGCGGAAATCTTTTTCTTTTAGTCGGGCTCTCATCCATTTTTGAAATGCCACCACAAGGATTGTACCAATTAACTTTTTGTGATTGCATTATATTGTTGTAGTAATCATGCCAGCTGATTTCACGTTTGTGCAATCTTTCTGCATCAACATCGTTGTATTCTTCGTTGATTTTTAAATCAGGCTTCGATTGTTCATATTGTAGCTGCTGATCATAATAATGATTCTTATAATTATATTTATCAATGAATCTGTAGTTTTGCTTTTTAGCCAACAAAATTTCCTGTAATTGCGAATGATGGAGTATTTCATATGGAAAATTGTTTTGCTGTAGTCGCAGTTGTGGCTGTAGCTGGAACTGCGTTAGCTGAAATGGTTGTGTCTGTTCCAAAGGTACTGCCATTGTAAATGTTAATGGCTGTACACTTAATACTGTTAATAACATAGTAATCAAAACAAATAGTTGTTTATAACTGTCTGTTATTAAAGTGGCAATCTTGTAGCTTTTATGCGTAAAACTTTGAGCTAACATGCAACAATAATAACAACAACAAGAGCAATAGTTGTAATCGCCGCCGTAGCAAGAGATTGCTGTGTGTAATTGCTGTTGTTTTTGTATATCTTGCTGTATTTTAACTGAGGTAGTGGATATTGTTAGCTGCCTTCTTCTTTGCTGCCTCAATTTCTGCTGTCTTAAACTATAATGTTGCAATTTTAGGGGCCGAGCTGGTAACAACGGCTGACCTAATAGAAATACTAGTTGCTGTAGTTTGGCCGTTTTGTTGATATCTCTCTGTTGGTTGCGTTAGATTAGCAACCAACACCTGTTTTTATTGTCAAGTAAAGAAGAGTATTATGTAGTTTTAAAATATTATTTACTGCTATTTTAATTTTTTTTCTTAACAAATATTTGAATATATAATTACTTCGTTAAAGTTGTGGAATAGGTTTTTTTGAATTTCTGTGTTTATAGTTGCAAAATTTTAACACTCAAAATAAAATATTAATTTTCGTTTTTGATATATTTACGAATTTTTCCATTTTTAAAGCCTTGACTTATACATTAGGGAAAAATTTAAAGTTAAACTAGTAAAATTTAACTTATTATCACTTGAGCGCACAATCTTAAAATATTTATTCGTAGAAAATAAAGTTTACTTAAAATAAATTATAAGATAAGTGGTTTTGCTTTCGTTTCAAATATTTCATTACATTAAAATTAGTATTTCAATCAACTAATAAGTTGTTTTTAATTTTTGTTTGGCAAGTAACGCATAGAACAAAAGTTTATGTGTAATAAAGACTGATTCTGAGTCGGATTCTTAAACTTTCTATAAATAAAATCTTTTTAACTTAATATACTCTGTGTTAGATATCTGTTGTTGTACTTGCTTGTTACTGTAAGCTTTCTGCGCGATTATGTTTTCACACTAAGGTAATGCTTACGATCTGTTTGTAAGCTTCGAAGTAGTATGCGCTCAAAAACTTTAGAAAAATTTTGTTTGTTGTCCACGAGTGTGTTTTCAACTTTGACAAACAAGTGAAATATTTAACTTTTCTAGTTTCGGCTACAAAAACGCAAATGTTGCAAAGGCCAATTAACTGGCTTCCATTCAAAGCTGCTGCTAAAATTTAATTAAGATTTTCATGTAAAATTTATTGTTTGTTTTCCTTTACAAAAGTTTTACTGTAAATTTCCCTTATTATTAGATTTGGACTTTCCTAACTAAATGAGTGTCGTTTAGATTAGGTGTTGCATTTAATTTAATAATATTTTCGTAAAATAAGGCAGGTTTTCAGCAACCAATTTAGTCACGCAAACACTTTTTAGTATAAAACCTAAATATCTTATAAAACTATTTATTAATTATTAAAAGTAAAATAAATCTTAATAAAATTGTGAATTGAAAGTTTTTTATATACTCGCATGAAAATACTTCAACCTGGCATCTTTATAATATAAACAATATTCAATAAGTGCAACTAAATAAAATCTTCTTTAAATTCGATACTAAAAGTCGTCTTAAAGTCTACGGGAATATTTTTGTTTTTGTCTGTTTTAATGTTAAACGTTTCTTTTAAGCTAAAGATTTAGTATAATGTTTATGACTTATTAAATTGCTTTTTAAGTTGAATTCTACTATTGTAATAAAAACATTTGTTTTTATTTCCAAATCTGTAATTGCTATTTGATTTATCTTTTAAATTCAGATGCGTTTTGAATGATAAAATTACGTGAAAAATAAACGTGAAAAAAATGTTTATATATTTAAATGTGGACTTTTCTTGACTATATAATCAGTAAATATGTATTTAAGCGGTAAATTGTGTTTTCACTGAAGCAGTAGTAGTAGTCGAGTTCATATTCAGAACCCATAGATTTGTTCGTTGCTTGCTTTATTAATATTTGTTATTTTTTTTCTTATTATAGTAAATGTTATTTTAGTATATTACTGCATGTAATTTAGTACTTTAAGAGTTTTTTACTCGTAAATCGAACTATTTTAGTTTACAACTGAGTGCTGTTATTAATTGTGTTCAGTGGTCAGCTATCAACGCCTTCATAAAAGCAGCCCTCATAAAGTAAAAAAAATATCAAATTTTAAGAAAATATAAATTTTAACGTTATTTATAAATTGAAATAATTCCAAAGAAAATTTCCTTAATTTGTGTCTGTGTAAAAATATTTTTTTATTAATTTTACAAATTTCATTTATTATAATTTATTGTAATAAACAAATGTGTTATTGATTAACGATATCCTTGCCGGATTTCTCTTTCCAATTTTAATATTTTACTGAAAAGTCCAATTGCAAGAATTTGTATATATTTTACATTAGCAAAACTATGCTTAGGGATTTTAAAGTTAGAATTATTAATTAGCATTTTATATAATTTTTAAAATTTTTGTATCAAGCTCATTGCAAATATTTTTAGTTTAAGCCGGTAAAATTATATTTCAAGACGTGATAGAATAATTTTATGAAATGTGTTATAATTTTGTTAAATATAATAAATTATTTCTTTTTAATTTATTCTGAATTTATTTAAGACTGTGGATTTATTGCCATCATACAAAGTTTTTTGTTTAGATAAAATAAAGCTAAATTTTTCTGTTGCCAATCTATTTTGATGTTTTTTTATAATTAAATTAATAAGCCCTAAAAATGTGTGGTTTTGATTCTAAGTTCATCGTAATTAGAGTAGAAAAAATGTTATAACTTTTTTCAGCTTTGATGTCTGGTTTTATCGATCAATATTTTATAAATTAAAATGCTAAAATTGTCATAGTAAAACAGAACTTAATAGAATCAGCGGGTGCCAAACAAACTATTTGAATCATGCTTTTGATAAGAGACTAGAATTAAGTACCAATACATATATTTTAATAAAGTATATTAAAGCAGATATGGAGAGTCCGTACTGTTATGCTTGTAATATATTTGATACCGCGAAACGTCTACACACATGTGATAAAGATTACTATATACCTAATCGATTTTTTTTTGTTTTGCGGTCAAATTAAAACTCTTAATAACTGTGAATGGCTTATTGCTGTAATGTTTATTTTTTATATTTATTCTTTTGAGAAAGGCAGAAAAACAGGTACATTATGCTTAAGTCTATGATTTTAAAAGGTAACGTTTTTGAAGTATGTTAGGTTTGTGTTTGTATATTTGAAATATAAAAAAGGAATATGTTTTATGTAAAAAAAATAAGATAGTATAACAACAAAAAGAACTATATGGTATATGAAGTTATGAAAGTTTGTCAGTTACTGTTAAATTTAAAATAAAAGGGAATCTTATTGCAGCAATTGCTGCAATTTGCTACAAGGAAAATAAAAACAAAGGTTTAAAATGACTTACCATTAAAAATAAAAAAAGAAATATAAAAATCATAAAAAAGTGATTTTAAATTTTAAACACGCACTTCGTTTCGTAAAAATTTTCAAAAACTGTTCTTATAAAAAGCTTCTTTTGATTTTTCACTATTTAACCATAACAATTAAAGTAATTCTTGTGTTTAAGTAAAATCGTTTTTTCTTGCAGTTATAACTTCACCTTTTTGTTATTATAGAAGTATATTACTTCCGTATTTACTTTAAAAACATATAAAAAATCTCTATTTTGCACGTTGTTTACACTTCTGTAACTTTTATCACACTAAAATATTTGCAACAATATCCAATACTCGATGTTTGAGTGAGATTATGAATTTAATATTGTTGTTTTGTGCATAACAGCAGGCAAGAGAAAGAGCTCGTGTTAAAAGGTATTATGAGTTGATTACTGCACCGTTTTTCTCCAAACTCTTTCTCAATTTTGTTCAATACATTATTAGTAATAATGTCTCTTTTAAAGTGTTTCCTTCATTATTTGGCTTAATCATTTTATTTTTTTAAGCGCTCTATAAGGGAATAATTGTGTATTATTTTGATTTTTAAATTGGCCCATAAACTAAAACAGACACATGCAAGCACACATCAGCTGTCTGACTGTATAGATACAAAAATTATACAATGCAATAACATACAATCACAAGAAATGCCGGCAAATCCACAATGATGAAATGAGTCAAGCAGCTGTTAAAGATGTTTTGGATTTTGTGCGTTTTTATTTTGTGTTATAACATAAGTTTCAAAAGAGAGACAGAGAGAGAGAGAGAGAGAAGCTAATAGTAGGACAAATAAATACTTTAAGTATATATTGGGAAGCAACAGTATAAAATTAAGGCATACTGCATACATGTCCACATATATATATATAAATATATTATATAGAAATTATTTCCCCAATTTGAATAAATATATTAAAAATTGCACAATGTTATAATTTGGACATTTTGGCCTCACTTATTTGATTATTGTAAATAAAAAATGGCTGAATAATTGAAACTTTCAATTGTGATAAAATTTTAGTGAATTAATTGTTTTTAAATATAACCTGGAAATATTCAATCGTACTTTAATTAAAATCTTAAATATTGCAAATATTTCGTAACATTTGTGCTGCTTATTTTTCTGGTTTAAATTAATAATTAATAAGGATAGCTATAAATATTATATTATTAAGTACTAATTTAACTGATTATGATGAAGAAACAAATAGAATAAAAAAAGTTTATTCTTTGACTAACATTTTTTTATTTTATTGACTCAAATATAAATTATAATTTTTGTGTCAAAATCTCAAATAGTTGTTATATTTATGAAAAGAAATTAATATTAAAGCCGGTTGAAAAATAATTTTAAATTGAATAAACGTATGAAAAAATACGAACGATAATAGTAAATTTAATTTAAATTAGCTAATAGAAATAGATTTAAATATTCAAAGTTGTTAAAATACATTTTATAAATTCAATTTGGACACATCAATTGTCAAGTTTGAATTGCCTAATTCGAAAGATTGCGTGAATTTATGATATTAATTTATCACTGATGATAGTAGGTGATTTACACACAATACGCAAGGACTGTGTAGTTATACTAATAATAAATAGGGTACAAGCGTTATTTACGTAGGCAGGTATACTTAAAGTATTTGTTTTCAAAACCACGAACTTTTTGAGCTAGTTCAAGATGTTAATTTAAATATTGCGTCCATCTTTTGTGAACAAATTTTTAAATGCGGTTATTAAATTTGCCTTATATTCGAAACATTGTTCTGCGAATAAAGATAAACTAACGGCTGTCATATATAATTGGTGATTCAAAGATTAAAAATATGGATACAAACGTCTTATTAACGTCTTGGTTTGTTGTTTTGCTCCAATATTTAAATCATTACATCATTTGGCATGAGAGGTAAAAGACCAGCGTATCACTATCTAGTGCAAACCCTATTTAAATAAATAAAACCGCAGATGTAACTTCATATTCAATTTGTTATAGCCGTCTGGTTGGTATTTTCTTGTCAGCAAACATCATCAACTTAACGTTAAATGTTATTTAAATTTCCGTTGAATTTCACGAGAAATTCATATTACTCATACGTTAAGCTATGCAGACAGAGTAAAGAGAGCCTGCTTCTTGTATTTCCCCCTTTCAACAATGTTTTTCAATACGCTTTTGTCTCATTTAAAAACTGCTCAAAAATTAATTTTTATCATGATTATTACGCTCTCGTTTTTAATTTAGCTAGCCTCCCATTAATTATGAGTGAAAAAACACATGTTAAAGCAAAAATTCATTCATAAATACAAAATAGAAATCCAAGAGCAAAAACATACCGCAGTAATAAAGTGTACACAAATTTATTTGTTTTGTTCTTGTTTTATTTAAATGTGGGTCAATATTAAAAAACAAGAGTTACTTTGTATTAAAGTATTTAATAAACAAAAATAAAGGAGAAAACGATTTAAAGCATGAATGAAATTTTGTTTAATATTTTATTAACAGTAATGCTAGCAATAAGGTAATATGAACGCATAAGGTAATATGAGTTTCTACGAATTTTACACACCTTATACAAGCACGTTACAAGTAAAATTGATGGTGCATTTTTATTATATCTTTCGTGTTTTTGAACCGCAGCCTTATTTTGAAGATAACTCTAAAATATATATAGTTAATAATTAGAAGTAAAAAAGTAAGCCTGTTTAACGTTATGTATAAAATTTTAGTACTGCAGTTCATGAATTCTCGGTTTTTATATTTCTTACTTTCTGGGAATTGTTTGTTAAACCCATTTCTTATCTACGCACCCACATACCGTATTCAGTCGCTTATTAGAATAACGTGCATTTAACCTGTGAAGTAGATTTTATGATTTTTGCCTTTAGTTTAAATAACAACTCTCTAAACATACCTTGCTTCGAGTACAAATATTGTGTTGCTTTTCCCACTAACTGTTAAGCTTAGGTCATCAATTTTTTTTATTATTTTTGTTTTTACTAACATACTTCTTTATTACATCTAACAATCTACTAATATGGCTGTAGAACACTTCTTTTCCTTTCACTATCTTACCCGCTGCTGTCTGTCAATGTTATTTGCTACTCAAAGTATATCAGGTCCGCAAGCAATTTACCCATGGCGGATACATACAATTTTCATTTTCTTTAAGGCCTGTTGTTTTCAATATCTCAACTAAAAACAATTGTATATACCTCAGATGGGATTGAACTTATAACTTTCCCCCCGGGGGCACATTATAGTCTTTTTGGAACCTACTATTCCATTTAGATTTGTGTCTTGCGGGGTAAAAGGGAGCCCAGGCCCCTCAAAGGCTAGTAGGAGTCACCTGGACAGTCCACATATTTCCACGGGAAATCAGTTGCCCCAGAGTACACTATTTGTTCTCTTTAGACAATGATGTGCTCTGACTGGTAATTTTTTTATAATTTTGCAATTTTCTTTAAATTGCCACATATATTATTTTCAGCTAAGCGTCATGCGCCGCTGATACGTCAGCTTAAACAAGATTTAAGTTTAATTTAATTTTATTACTTTAATGTTGTTAGATAGTTTTTTGTTCGTTATGATTCTTTAATTTTTGTTTTGTGTTAATTTTTCGTTTAATTGGTAATTAGTATCTGAAGTTTTTAGTTAACTTTAAATGTTTTGCTATGATATTGCTTTTTATGAGTTTTTGCTATTTTTCTAGTTCGTTATTTCAATTTACATAGTCATAACATAAATTATTTTTTTAAAGGCATCTAGCACAAACTAACGTAGATAAAAATAATTTAATTTTCGTTATTTAAAATATAATCTTGATTTATTTTTTACATTAAACCTTATGGTTGTAGCACATGTAAAGAAAATTTACCTCACTGTTAAAATCTATTCTGCTAAATGGGAGATGAAGCAAACTGGCTGACACACAAATTTTTATATCTAGAATCACAAATTTCGTTCCTTTTTCTGAAAAAATTATAAATTTAAAACAAATCTTATATACACCATACAATACAGTTTCAGTTGTGACAACGAGTGTGCTGTTCTCTGAAATCTGTCTAACTTGAATTTTATACTATTCATTTTTTTGCAAATTTTCAATCTAATTTTCACCCTTAAGATGTTATATGATGCAAACTGATAAACTAAATTTTTTGTTGAATGACCTGCGTGCACATATCAGAGAATCTTCAGGCTTTTTCTGATTTCATTCGCAAGTTCTAAATATTCAATATTTTAATTTTTATTTCAATGCAGAATTTTACAAATCATACGGAAATAAAAACGAGAAGGCTTTGCAACAATCTGTTAACTGATTTCTCGGATAAATGACAATTTTGCAAACCCAAAAAAGTTAATATTAGTTTCTAATTTCGACAAGTTAACACGATTTCCTTATTTTAGTATTTGTTGCGACCTGCAACATATTAAATTGCTTACTTTTAATTTTACTTTTAGTTTATTTTTAAATTCTAGTTTTGACCATTTATAAGGTTATTGTGTAGTAAACAAATTTATTTTTATTTTTATTTTTTATATTAATGAAAATTCTTACGTTTCAATTTATTGTTTATTAGTATCAGATTACACATTTATAATGCATTCACCTTTATTGCACAACTAAATTTAATTATTATTTAAGCTAAGTAAACACTTTTAAAATTAGGTCAATTATTTTATTGTTATTATTTAAGCAATTTTACTGTTAATAATTTGTATATAAAAAGGAAGGTAAAAATAAAGAAATTTAGTCGTTATTAGTAGACATTCAAGTGTGTTTTACTTTGACGGCTTACCCCTTTCTTCAAGTTCAAGTGCTTGCAAGAAAACAATTACAAACTTAGTGGCAGGACAAATTCAAGTGTTTGGCCTGAGCACCACTAAGGAAGTAACATTTGGTGACCCCGACGTGGTATGGTAAACAATTTCATTCAGATAAGGGAAGAATTACGGGAGGAAAAGGAGCTTTTTGTTAACAGAAGGGTAAGGCGAGGTGCTTTCAACATTGTAGGAAATGTAGCGCGATCTCTGTTTGGTGTTCTCGACTCAGACTATGCAAATGAAATGTCAGACACCATTAAACGAGCTAAAGGTGAAACGGATTACGTGTTCCAATTATTTAAAAACCAAACATCAATAATTGACTCCACGATCAACATCATCAAACAGGATGAACTGAGTACACAGAAACAATTAAGGGAAATCATGGAAAGGATAAACGTAGAGGCAAATGCAATGGACAGACAGGCTGGACAAATAAATCAAACGCAACTTATATCACTACTAAGCAGCCAACTTACATTAACAGCAATCAATTTACAAAGAATAGAGAGGGAAATTATTGACGTTTTACTGGATGCTCATCATGGAAAAATAAGTCCACTTCTGGTATCACCCAATCAACTAAGAAGTGAGCTTGCCATAATAAAGGCACATCTTCCAACACAACGTTCAATCCCAATAGAAGATGACAATCTAATTCAACTCTATAAGCTAATGAAGGCCAGCGGAGCAGTTACGAAGGGAGAAGTACTTTTCGAAATAATGTTTCCACTTGTTGACCAACAAGTTTTAGATCTCTTCAATGTAATTCCAGTTCCAACAATAGAAAACAACGCACTTATATCCATAGACTCAGAAGGATCCCTTTTAGCGGCCAATTCACATAGAGATGAGTTCATTCCATTCACCAATTCTGACTTGACAAACTGTATCATGCCCAAAAGAGATGTATACTTATGTCCAAACAAGCAGTTCAAGCGTCGAAAGGATGCAAACAGTAATCCCTGTGAAATCAACATCTTTAACAATAGATCCACAGCCAACTGTAAACTCACTCGGATATCAGATGATTCAACATGGACACAATTAAAAAATCCAAACAAATGGATTTTTGGTACCACAACAAGGTTGGAGTTTGCTGCAGTCTGCGGTACCGAGACCTCACAACATGAAATAACAGGCACGGGAATAATGCAAATCGAGCCAAGTTGCACAATAAAGGGTGATCTGATTAACATTCAGGGCCATTTTAGCGGTTTAACTTATTTGTACACATCATACATCCAACTTAAGCCCATAGCCAATATAAGTACACTTCAAGAAATCAAGGGAGTAGTTAACACCACTAAGATCGAGCTTGAAAATCACATCACCCAACTTAACAATCTTCAAAAACAACTAAATGAATCAAGCGTTATACAACTGCCAAACACTATCAGATCCAATAGTTTACACCACCATGCGGTAAGCTACTCTGCACTAACCCTCTCCATCATTCTTCTGATAGCCGTCATGATATATAAACAACGCTCAAGAAGCCAAGAAGGAAATGCTCAGGAAACCATCCAGCCGAAGTCTCAGCCAGTTCCATTACCCCGAGCTGTTACAATTGACATCATAGACACCTAGGAGCAAGCAAGGGCAATACAACCATCGTTAACACTCTATAATAAGTGGTAAAGAAAAAACTATATTAATATAACTTCATGTAAACACATAACCAATTACTAATTGAATAAATGCGGAAATGGTCAAGGCGGCGAGAATGTTGCGACCTGCAACATATTAAATTGCTTACTTTTAATTTTACTTTTAGTTTATTTTTAAATTCTAGTTTTGACCATTTATAAGGTTATTGTGTAGTAAACAAATTTATTTTTATTTTTATTTTTTATATTAATGAAAATTCTTACGTTTCAATTTATTGTTTATTAGTATCAGATTACACATTTATAATGCATTCACCTTTATTGCACAACTAAATTTAATTATTATTTAAGCTAAGTAAACACTTTTAAAATTAGGTCAATTATTTTATTGTTATTATTTAAGCAATTTTACTGTTAATAATTTGTATATAAAAAGGAAGGTAAAAATAAAGAAATTTAGTCGTTATTAGTAGACATTCAAGTGTGTTTTACTTTGACGGCTTACCCCTTTCTTCAAGTTCAAGTGCTTGCAAGAAAACAATTACAAACTTAGTGGCAGGACAAATTCAAGTGTTTGGCCTGAGCACCACTAAGGAAGTAACAGTATTATTATTTTTTAATTGCAGATAAATTGTTATAAAATGCAAATGAAGTTAACAGTGCCGAAATGTGCTCTAGGCACCCTTTAGAAAATTGATTTTTCCAATCATTCTATTCCTTTTTTCTTTGTAGTAGAGAAATGTTGTTTTATTCAAAACAAATTTTTAACTGTTAAAAGGCATTTTAAAGATAGACAAAGTCTTGGATATGTTCATTTTATAAACATTTCTTATACTAGTCATAAAGCCAATTACATATTTTAATAATGTCATAAATTCCCATATGATAATTAACAAGACAAATTCATATCTTTATTTGTTCGTTATTGTTCTGGATTCATTTTGAAGAAGAAAAGAATTTAAGTATGGCCAATCATGAACCATTATCCGTCCAGTGTAGCAACATCAGTAGTATGAACATCAAAGTGTAAATTTGTTAACGCTTGTGGTAAGGAAATATTTGCCCATTATGTGGATAATTTCACTTGTGAACTCCCATTAAGTTGCACAGAGTGCACAGCCGCGCGTTAAAACGTGTGATGATTATTTGGCAACGCCCCTGCCGACATAACGTAGCGCCAACTTATACCAAACATCAACATCATGTTCCTCCAACTAAGTATATTGTGTGAATGTTTATATAAACATTGCCTTAGAATACTTACACCACAACGAAATATCAATTTAAGCAAAAAAAAAACAAAAAAAAGAAAAAAAAAAGAAGCTTATAGACAACGAATTCCCGGCTCATATTGAAGCATTATGGCGTTTATGATGATGACTGTAGCAACGACATGGTGTTGAACTTAATGCTTACGTCTTATGAGCAAAAATATAATAATAATGATGAAGACGATGGGATTGATTGTGGTGTTGGTACTCAAGATAGTATATTTTAATGAAGCGAAAAAAAGCCACAAGCAAAACAAAAACAACCCAGCATTAACAAGAGTAGTGGAATAAGCAAGACAAATTGGGAAATAAAAGAAGAAACAACATGAAGAGTTAAAAAAACCATAATAATTCTAAACATTAAGAATATAAGGAGAAGTGAAGTAAACTTAAAATGACCTAATCAAGCCGACATAAATAACCAAAATGTATTTTGTTTTCTATACATTGCCTTCGTGGTCAAGTAAGAGCCAGTGGCATTCGACATTGCCTTCGACATATTATAATAAAAGTAAAAACCAAAACTAAGAATATGGTTAGTAGCGGCAGTTCCATTCACATCTACTGCTAATCAATCCAAAAAGCTAACTTGTATCGGTAATAAAATCAGTAAAAGCCTATTAAAACAACAAGAAGTGAACTCGTTATCCCTTCTCATGCGCCACACAATGCAACTCAATATTGTTGGAATAGGTGTGTAATCAAAAGCTTCTTAAACTACATTCTCACAGTTTAAACAGCGACATGAAATCCTTCACTATGATCCAATGGCGGTCAACATCAAAATGTAAACTTCTCATTGAAGCACACTCTCTTATTCACATTCATGTCTACAATCTGAATGCAAAATTACAGACAACGACACCATGGAGTACTGAATGCTGATACAAACACTTACTAAAATAACAAAAACAAAAATCCAATAAAACCCTTTTCACAACCGACTTAAGGGCGTTCACACATTATTATGTATGCTGTTGCGGAATTTCTGTCGACAATTGTATGTTTCATTCCATTAAGTAGGAGGTTTGATGATATGCCTTGATCATTATATGAAGCAATAATATGGAATTTAACATTAACTTTGCTTTTATTCCTTTGGACCAGTACTAATATAGAGACGATATGTGTTTATCATCAAATTTGTAACGCTTAAAAACAAATTTAACTGATTAACTTTTGGATATTCTAGTACTGCTTAATTAATAACTTGCTTAATTGTTAACAAATGTGTAATGAATTAATTAGAAATTGTTCCGGGTGACATAAGTAAAATTTAAATGAATTTGGTGTAAAATAATCCAATATTTGGACAATTCAGAAGCTCCCTTTGCATGTATATCATCTAATAAAATACAAATTCAATGTATATGATTTTGAATAGACTATTTAATGTAATTAAGTGTCAAAACATAATTTTTAATAGACATAGAAGCATTAAATTGATAATTAAAAAAGAAACACCTAAATTTGTAGGACAATCCCAATGCAATTATATTTAAAATACAAATTAAGTAGAATTCTTGGCTTTACATTTTACTGGTTTTTAATATTATACTATTGAGGTAGTCAAATAAATGAGCTAGTCCCAGTCCTTTATTTAACATTTACAAAATATTTGTTTTATTCTCAAATTATCGTAGCCGCTGTAGCTTCTATTGTTAAATCTTTAAAAAGTGTATAGAAATATTGCTTTTAAAAAGTTAAATTATTTTATTGCAAATACAAAATATTGTAAAATAAGTTAACGATTTTTATTTTTATTATTGTCAACATTATTTTAACGCTTGAATTAAAACACATTATAATGCTTAAATTAAAGCACATTTTAAAACAAATTTTTTATGTTAAATTTTGTCTAAATTGCGATTGTATTTCGTTTTGAACGTAATGAGTGTTACTGAAACTCTGTTTTCTCTAGGCCCACTGAATAGTTAAGATTTCATTTTTAGTTTTTAGGTTTCAGTTATATGACATGTTTGTCATTTTTATGCATAAAAGAGGCGTGTATGTAAATATTGTTGTAAAATACATTTCAAATTCACTTTATTTCTTTATAACGCAAGGATTAGTCTGTAGGTAGCATTTTTGAAATTTATAGGCCCGCATATCACTTATTTCTTTTTAAGAGCTATCAAACATATTTAATTACATTTAAAAGATTATCCTAAAATGTAAAATAAAAATTTTTTGAAAACCAGAGCGTTTTATTTAGTTTTATTTTTTTTTAATAGCTTATGTTTTTGTGTGGAATTACACATATCTCACATATAACCTCTCTTGGTTTTCTGCATTCTGCTATATTAATAGCTGAATGATGTTCATAAACATTCGATTTTCTACTATAATGCATAGATTATTGTTAACTTATACACAAAGTCCACTAAATTCAATAAATCTCACTGTGATTTATTCTGTTCCCTTTCGGGTGCCATCACCAATTGTTGTTTGATTGCTATATATCCCATAATTATATCCCATAATTTCATAAAAATTTATTTGTGCGCACAATTACATTTTAGACAGAATCATGTTTTTTAGGCTCTGGCTCTGGTGGAACAGGCAGTTAAACTTAAATGAGGCAGTAATTAAAGGTAAATTTTCCAAAATATATTACTCTTATTTATTCATCCAGATATAGAGAACCTTTGAATAGTTATGGAAACGTTGGTTTCTTGGTGATCTTACTAGATGACGAAATGCTTTTTAGCATCCTAGTCTAACTGATTTAGAAAAATATGTATTTTTAATAGTTTGAATTATATCAAATAAAACTGATTTGCTAGCCACACATCCATTGCGTTTAAGGCACATCCCAATCAACATTGGTTTAAGGCACATTGGGGGTGTCTATGACGATAATACTTTTTTAATTTAATATTAGATTTCTTTCTTTTGTTCTTTGTTCTCTTTTAAATTAACTACTGAGAAGAAACAATTGTAAAAAAATACAACACGAGATAACTATTGGCAACTTATGTGTATATCCCTACTTAACTATTGTTGGTTTTTAAAATAAATCTTTTTACCTCGGAAAACATCCTCATTAATTCGTAATATTTTTAACAGGAATTGAGCGGATTCAAGAGTTTTTTGTTGGAGCTTCGATTACCCAATATCTTTAAAATAAACTCGTTTTAGTTTGAAGTTACTTATAACGTATACTAACCGACAATGTATCTTTTTATTTACTTTTGAAATATCTTCCCATTCCATTTTTTAACGATATTTGTTATGAAACGATTACTGTTAGCGATAATCTTAGTGGTGGCGTTTTACTATTACTAACTCATTTATAACCAGTAAAATATTTCAAAAACAGTGCACATGATTGAACGTTACTCCTGGCAATATCGATTATAGAATTCCCACAGATATAAAACTTAAAGTTGTACTGGATTCTCACACCATGGAGTAATTAGAAATGTTTGTTGGGAATTAATTTCCATACAGCCAGTCGCAGAAGTCATTGCGGAAGTCATTAAGCGCCATTATAAAAACTTTTAAATTTCTCAAGGAACTTTGCGCAGTTGACAAAAAATGTGAAAAGTGAATAAATTTTCAAAACATTTCAATTTTTATTTTTTTATGATTTTTATATTATATCAGAGATAAAATTAGTAAACATTGGTTTCTAATGTATTCAATAACTATTTGAAAATTGGGTAATATATTTCTATACTATCACATATGGTTTGAATAATAACAAATATGGTATTTTGGTGAGTAAACATCTATCATTATAATTCAGTATTCGATACATGCCAAAGTGTAAACACACATTTTTTCAATCGCTATAATAATGTCGTATTATGTGTTTTTCGGGAGAGTCTGATAACTTTCTTTCATTTAAAGAAAACGGCTGCTGAAAGTTATCGATTGTTAATAGAAGCTTATGGTCAACATACACTAACTGAAAAAACTTGTGAACGATGGTTTGCGCGATTCAAACACAGAAGGCACAGACAGGCCTGGTCAGCCGAAAAAGTTTGAAGATGAGAAATTCCAAGCATTACTCGACGAAGGTTGTTGTCAAACGCAAGGTGAACTTGCATTACCATTGCAACCACACAACAAGCAACTTTCTTATGTTTAAAAGCATTGGGATTTCGTGAAAAGCAAAGAAATCAAGTTCCATATGATTTGAAGTCGAGAGACCTTGAAGAGTGATTTTACAAAATGAAGTATTTTTACGTCATATTGTTACCAGTGATTAGTGTACTGCATTTGGTGGGATCAGAAGGGTATTTTATATTATCAGCTGTTGAAATTGGATTATACAGTTGATCTGTACTAAAGACAATTGATTAGTTTAGAAGAGCAATCAACGAAAAACGAACAAGGTATTTAAGCAGACACGATGCCAAAAAATATTTGAAAAACAACAAATTAGAGGTTGTAGCCCAGACCTTGCTTATTCTGATTGTCATTTGTTTCGATTCATGCAGAACGGCCTAAATGGGGTACGCTTGACTTCTAACAGAGTATCAGAAATTGGTTTGATTCATTCTTTACCTCGAAACCGGAGCAGTACTTTTGCAGCGGAATCTATCTGGTACCAAAAAATGGGCTAATATAATTATATTTTTAATTTCTCAAGCAGAACGGCCTAAATGGAGTGTGCTTGACTTCTAACAGGGATTCATTCTTTACCTCGAAACTGGAGCAGTTCTTTTGAGGCGGAATCCATCTGGTACCAGAAAGACGGGATATTTAGAATAAAATTTTTAATTTCTCAAGCTATTATGAAATTTTATGTAAAAATTAAAAATATTTATATATATCAGATGTAATCAGTATCGTCTTAATATTTTATTCGTTGTATAATTATATATTTTTTTAAATACTTTTTTTTCTTCTTTTCATGTTCACACCAGATTTATAACTAAAAATATCTATCATACAAAATAAACATAAAATGAAAAAATGCTTTAGCTTTGGTAAAACCCGCGTTTGGCACACAGTATTAAAATCAAAACTTCTACCCTGTTGTCTTGCTGAAAAATTTCACAACTATTTTATGGGTTATAAAAGTATTAAATTTACGATTTTAATGTTTTAAAATTAAACGATTAATATCTTCAGACGAATTTGCGTTGTATTTCATTTGATTTATACGGTAGTTCTTAAATAAAAATATGAAACATGTTAATATTTTAAAGACCTATTTAAAAACATATTTGTGTACAATACTTCTGATTATAAATTTCATATCTTGTATTTAAATTTAATGGTGTACAATAAAATGGAAAGAGCATTTTTTTAGTAAAACCACACATTATCAGAACCTTTTATATTTCGTCTTTTTGGCATAATTATAATAAAGTTTTTAGGTATAAATAAATTAGAAAAATTTATCTAAATTTCCTGAAGATCACTTAATTAAATAATTTTATGTGATCTTATGCAAATTTCGTTTAAGACAACCAGGGGATGTGATATTTGTCGACTTATACAAAAATGCCAACATATTTTACAATACGTAAGCGTATAAAAGGTTAAGATCAGAAGACTGTAATGGTATATCGGTACCTATATGAAATTACTACAAGCGCCATTTCCTGTTTCTATAAGTCAGCAAGTTTTATGGATATGCTTTCATCTATCAATTTGTTGCTGTAAGTAAAATTTGTATTTTTTCGGTAAAATAAATTTTATTTTCAATAATAAGAAACCCCTTAAAACATGAAATTATTAAATTTCTTCCAAAAAAAAAAAATTAAAAGGAAGCGGTGTAAGCATCAGCAGACCATAAGGCAATAATGACAAAAATGTCGATGATATTGAATGAAGGATTGGTGAACGTTCTAGAAGTGAACAATTTTTCATTTAAATGATTATCAATTGGTCTCAAATGATGGCTGCTATTAAGAAACGGTGTGCTGATGAATGATTTGACATTAATCCTCTTTACACATTTCGTTGCCGCCAATAGAAGATAAAAACAGCAACACAACATTTTAAAATGCACAAGTGAAAAAGAAACATAAAATCTTATAAAAGTAATTAAATTCAAATGATTTACAGATGTTTGATTTTGATCTTCTCGTACACAAAATGAATATAAAAAACTAATTCAAATAAATAAGAAATATTGATCTGTTGATACTGATCTGGTTTATACAATAAAATAATCCTTGCACCAACATCAAAATGACACACAAAAAACTAAAAGAAAACAATAATTTCTTTGTTTGCTTAAAAATAAAATCAAAAGGAGAAAATTTTTGCTTGGTATAAAATTAAATATTTCAAACCCAAAATCGAATATTAATTAATGTAGGAATGTTAAAAGAAGGTGATATCTTATGGTGGATATCTTACTTCGTAAGTGTGTTCGTACGTCCGGAGCTAAGAAAGACAAAAATACGAAAAACGCTGAAGTTGACACTTGCCACTCCATAGCAATTCGAAATACAGGGAAAGAATATATTTCTGTTATATTTAAAGTGTTTAATATAAATGAGACTCAATTAAATTATTACATTTTTAATTTTAATGATTCTGGCCGAATGTCGGTATAGTAATATGAAAACTGTGTTGTTCGCCTGGTCGTTTGTCTGCTTAATGACAAAATAAAACGTGTAACAGTTTTATTTTAGGTTTTTCATAAGATCAGATTAAAACTTAAATTATGACTACCATTTCCCATTAATTCAGAATTAACAAAAAGATAAAAAAAAATAAAATTTAACGATGCAACAGCGACCACCGACACAGTGAATATTGGTTCTTTTTTCATTTTGAACACATATATTTTTTTGAATGCTTTATAAGTCAACACACCTTCAAAGGACTTCACTAGTGACGCTCAAGTTATTTTTAAGTCCGACATTTTTTTTGTAGCATTTTCAACAATTTATTAGGCGGCAAGTGGGCGCTCGTTGCTATTTAATTATCCCTGGTTTTTAAATTCCCTTAAAATATTGTATAATAACAACTTTTGCTTAATGTAGTTTATTTTCATCAAAAAAAGTTAGATAAGATATTCTTTTTAACGATTTTATTAAGTCATTTTATTAAGTGTAAACGTTATGAAAATAAGATATATAAAATCAAACAAGTTGCAGTAATTTGTTTATTTAATGAATATTGGGTCAAAATTTTATTTCATTTAAAAAGTATTTATAGCAAAAGAAAATAATTTTAAGTTTAAATACCCGCTGCAAGAAAAAGAAATGTTTTTGATGAATTACATTTCAGAAATGTTTTTGATATTAATATCTATAACTAATGTGAAAGAATATTAAATAAATGTTGAAAACGTATTACTATTTCGAGTTACCGAACTAGAGCAACAATCACAAGATTGAGTTATGAAAATTCAAAATAATCTTTAACACTAACTTTTAATATTTTTTGTTTTTATTTATAACGTTTAAAAATATAATTTATATTATTTTTGTATATAGAAACAACAGAAGATCAAAGCCAATATCTTATAAAGTGGAGCGTTTAACTTAATTTTGACAATTAAATAACGGCTTCACCAGTTATGTATTGTTATGTGTCACGACTTATGGTATCACCTTGAATGAAGACACAATCTTAAAGTGATTTTATTTATTACATAGTATCTTTATAACCCTAAAAGGCGAATTCGCTATCTGCACCAACTGAATAAATGTGTGACACAGTATTAAGTATCGTGAAGCTATCTAAAAAGCAGCTTTAAAGTTTCAATGGCTACAAAATTATTTAAGAATATTACTCATATTCTTACAATTTAACTTTATTAGTGAAAGCATAGCTCAGGTTTTGAAATTTTAGAATGTATCTGCCTTTAAAGTAATGAAGGAACATTTTCAAAAAATTAATTAAACGGTATATTTTTATGTAAGAATCCTAGAAAAACGAATTGTCTTTCTAGCTTTTTTTGTAAAATTTTTAGAATTAAAATGCATGTTTAACATTTATGTATAATATAATAATAATAGCAATAATAATAATGAAATATAGAATTTGATATAAAACTGGCATTGAACATCTCACATCAAAGCACTAATAAATAACTTTTGATTCATTAATTTTCTAATCTTATCTTAGATTAAAATTCAAAATTCTGAATGAAAATGTCAAAAGTGTTTTTTGATATTGTGATACATGTCATTTTTTGTTTTTCGTAATTTTTTTCCTATTAGTATGTCTTACCTAAACTGGCGAATAGTAACAACAACAATAAGAAATATATTTCAATATTTGTATATAATTCAATTCATTTTCATCTTTTTTGTTTTAATATTTTATATTAATGTGTTTTATTTTTTGATACTTTAATTTTTTCGGACAACAATATCGTAAGTAGTTTTTTTATATGATGAGTGTCATACTGCCTTTTATTGCCTCATCAGCTGTCAGATTTTGAAAAACTAAAAGAAGAAAACGAAAATAATACATAAATGTACAAATACAAAATTATTGTACCCTTTTGACGAGCTTGACTCATGATATTTTAAACCAAAAAACAAAAAAAAACGATATATAAAATTATGAATTGGCATATTTTTTACATCTTTATCTTTTTCTTTCGCTTTTCTTTGTTTTATTTTGCCACAAACATTTTTTCTTACCACAACTGAAAAATAGTCAGGTGCGGGAGGTCCGACTATTTACAGAAGGACTTAAAAACTAAAATAAAACATATTTTTGATGTAATTATTTTTATAGAATACTAAGGAGTACTCTGTTTTATTCGAGAAAAGTGTGTAATGCAGTAAACATTTATTTTTTGTACCTGTCGTTTAATAAATATTGAAGTGTTGAGTAAAATCTCCAGGAAACAATATGACATACACGCATGCCTTCTTGACGGTGTTTTTATCGTAATTTTTTCATTATAGTTTCTTTTGTTATTGTTGATGGTGTTGTAAAAACAAAAGTTCTTTTTTTTCAGGGTTCTTTAGTGTAATTGTACACTTGATTATTGTACACTTGATTATGACAAAATAATGGAAACAAAACGGTGAGAAAAATGCATTAAAAAGGAATAATCATTCAAAATAAATGCCAGGTTTTTAATAACGTACAAGTGTATTTATGAAATGAGATGGGCTTAGCTGTTCACAAAACACTTCTTTAACGTTGATTAATATTTAATAACTGTGTGGTCCAGTTTGTATCGCTTTTCATTTGGTTTATCACAAGGCTAAAATGTGTGGTCTTGGCTGTGGGTTATATTCTTAAATTTACACCGCTTTTTATTTTAGCAGACGCAGTTTATTGTCACGTCTCTTTAAGAGTGAATGCTATTATTTTGAACGTCCACTATTAAAAAATTTTTGTATTTTATAAAATTAGCTTTTGCATGCTGAACAAATATGAAACTTGCAAAGTTTGTAGTTTTAGCTGAAGAAATGCAATAAAAAGGTTCCCAATTTTTTAGTTTCCTTTTAATATAATACCTAAGAAGAAATTTATTTTTGTTGGTTATATTTATATGAAATATATTTCTTGTATTCAAATTCATGCTCTCAATTTAGTGATTTCATATATTCTTAAGTCCGTAAAATATTTCTTCTTAATAATGGTGTTTCCATACAAACAGATTTTTAATTGTCAAAAAGAATACACTAAGTCATAAACACAAATCAAAATTTAAATAAATGCTCAGTACAGGCACAAAGTTGGTTGAAATTTATATTAATTTATCTTATATATCTTCCAAACATAAAGCTGTGTTTACAGTTTAGGAAGATAGTGATCAAAACGGTGTTCAGTGAATATGATTTTTTATTTTCATTTATGAGTTTTGACTGTGGGATATATCTATCAATAATCCTGACATGTAATTTATTATTATTACTTGGTCTGACTTCATTATGGAAAACAATTTTATAAAATTTAAGTTTATAATTTGTTGAAAAGACATTGCGCACGTAAAGCTAATTTTAGTAGTTATCTCTCTACAACACAAAAACTACTGAGCAAATTTAAAATAAGTACTATGAACAGAACTGATTCAAATTAATTTATTACTTATAATTATAAATTACAAAATTATTTTTAAAATCTAACACAAGTTCTAAGTTAAAACATGTCCACGTGAATCATGGGATTGATCTCTTGTGTCATATTGTTATTTTTTTGTCATAAGAAGTTTTATAATTAAAAATAAGATTTTAATCCCGAGAACTGGAAATTTTCAATAAAACGGGTTTTGTTGGGGTATTCGTAAAATAGTGTAAAGTAACAGTGTGTACTATAAACCATCTGGGTGCATTTTTAGATACAAATGTTGTTTTATCTAAACGTTGCGTTTATCAAACAGTGCAATAAAATATGAGCGGTATTGTCTGTATTCCAAGTTGTTGCTGAAGTCTTTTAGTACAAGTCTCTACAGTATTATATGCTTTAAATAATTTAAAACTGAGAAAAATTGAACATTTTATATGCTACAATGATAAGCCTGATATTTTAACTTTTACAACCATCATTGAGATGTTCTAAAAATTTAATTATACACATTAAATGACCATTATAACAATTCATTAACAAACATTTTAAAATTAAAATAAATTGTATATATTCAAAAATCACAGAGCAATATTGTTACAAACTTAACACATTTTGTACTGCTATGCATAAATTACATATATTTAGTTACCAAAGCTCTTAAACTCTTACGAAACTATCACTTTCCAAAGGCTTTTTGTGACTTTTTGTGTTAAAAATATGGCACTTCTATTTAAAATATGATTTAACGTCTTTTCTTATGCGTCATTTTGTATTTGAAATTTCACACGTGGCTTAATGTCTTAATACATTAATTCCATTATATTGATTTCGTGAGTCGCATAAGTCAATGTTCCCTCTATTATTTGCAGTTGTAGTTTTATAAAAAAATGTGGCTGGTGATGATGATGTTGTTATATGAAGTGTTAATATGCTGATATGGCGCCAAAAAGTATCAAGTTTTCTTTCATGCAAGTTAAAAGATTTAATGAAATATAAAGCCACCCATACCTGAATATATAATTTTTGGGTTTTTGGCTTTACCTTTTATTAAAGTTTAAATATGCAACGCCATTTTTAAGACTAATCAAGCCATATTTATTTAAAATCTACACGTTTTCATATGCAAAATGTGCACAAAGTTTAAATACCAAATAAAAAACAATGTAAAAAAACTTCCCACAAATTTTAACTTCAACTTCAGTGAGGTCTTAACATACGGCCATTTTTATTAAAAAGGTACTCGTATGCAATGATAGCAATTTAAGGCTTCATTTTTAGGGTTTTATTTTGTTAAAATTTTTGGCACCACCATCATCAATTTGCATCACAAAAAGAAAAAAATTAAGAAAAGATATCCTTGCGTTTATTATTTTATTCCTTATTTTTTGTTTCTTTTTGCTTAACTTTTTTTTAGTCACTATCGCTTTGGTATAACTCATCCCCATCACTATCGTTTTAGTCAAAGTCTATGTCTACGTTTTCGTCTTTTTCATCATTGTCGTTTTCTGTGTCTCTTCGGTTTGATGTTTGTACGTATATTATACATAAATTTTGTGGAGATGGCATACGTAAGATTAACAACATTCATCCAAAAACCCAAAATCATCTTTTAGTCAGCCCAAAATAGTTTAGTTTTGTTTTGTCAGCAATAACAAACTCTTTGAACACATTTCAATGCCTGTTGTATTATTAGGTTTTTGTAAGGATTAGTTTTGTTGTCGGCTTGTTATCTTCTTTTTTGTCTTAATTTTTGTCTTCTTTTTGCGAATGAATGAGTAATTTTTTTTTAATCAAATTTTTACATCACCTAGCCTGGCATCATCGTCAGCATCAAGCATTTAGAGCCTACCAAACACCAAGCCTTTTACTTATTTAAGCGTTAACGTTCTTATTGATTCAAGTTGTACCTTCTACTAGTTTGTTACTTGTCGTATGCATTAGTTGCCTTGTTTGAACTTCTCAATGAAATATGCAAATTTTTCTTTTGTTTTTTATTATTTTTTGTTTTTCATATTTCGAGAGTTAAAAATTATTGTTTTACTAACATTTAGTTATCTTGAAATACTGAGTTTGCCTCTCAACTACCAAACTAAAGTATGAGTACGATTAAAAAAGCATTCACACATTCACTATCAGTAATATATAGATGTTTCCATTCGTGAATATTAACATATAAATAATTTCAAATTGTTATAGGAATAAAGAAATATATAGGTATATTGGCATTGAATGATCTTATATATTTAAAGTTTTTATTTTGCAATTGCTTTTAAGGTTTTTGAACACACCACCGTTTATTTTAGATAATTAATTTTAGCGAGCGAAAGCCGAAAATAATTCTATTATTTAATATGCACAGGATAAATGGGAAACAACTTCATTAAACTGCATTAAATATAATAAACCTATCTGTCTCCTTCGCGGTCAGAACGAACCGAAGGCCTAGGTATCGGATAATGCCTTGGGTTGTTTTGCCTCTTTTCCATAGTTTTGTAAAATCAGATGAGCTTGAAAGCTTCTTATAATTTTCCATGAATAAGATTATCAATAAAACAACGATTCGAAAAATGGTATCCCGAGGAAAAAGTGAATCGACAAAAAGAAGAAAAACAATTGTGTTGCTGCGAAACATTTTAATTTATACAAAACTTAAATTTAGTGCAAATGAAGGTGATTTAACAATTAAAACTAGAAAAGTCTTATATGTATATAAATTATCTCCTTCATTTATTTAGAGATGTATTTCAGCTTCAAACTTGATATCCGTACATCCTTAAACTATTTTCACCGAGCGATAAATATATTCTGCCTTGTTGTCTGGCATATTTTTTAAAATTTATAAACATTTTCTGTTTGTATAATAAACTCAATATATTTTAGGTAAAACCATTTAGAAAAGTTATACCGTTATCACTTGACTTCTACCCCTCGGAACCCTCATGAATTTTAATTAATAGGCCAGGGTCATCTCACCTTTACTGATAACAATGGGTGAATGATCTGGATCCAGTGAGCATGCTTGTTATGTGTTCTGGACCAGGAGTTGGATAGTTTCCAAGGAGTGTTGCTTGGCGACCCTGCTTCGAAACGTCCGAAATTGCAACTAGGAATAACCTGTTGCTAGAAATTAGTCTTCGGCTTCCTAGAGCGCGGCGCACTCATAATATTGCCCAAGTGTTTTGATCACCGTCGAGTTATGGCATACACACACTAGGTACCGACGTAAATCATATCACGCATTAACAATTAAAACAAAACAACGAATAAAATTAAATATTGTGAAAACTTTATTAAAATAACTTAAATACGGAGACAAATAGACGGTATTTGTCACCGAACTATTCTAGAGTCCTGGGGCCTGATTCTGAGAGTCGATAGCGTTCGAAATTATAGTCGTACAATCGAAATTTCGTGCTTTTGGTATTCTGTCAGTCGATATCGCTTAAAGTGTATCGGAATTACGTATTCTATGAGTCGATAGCTATCTAGCTAAAGAACGTGAGCCTTCGCTATTTTGCTCGATAGCAAATAAGCCATCGCAAAACGTTTAGCGCCAACAACAAAAACCCAAAAACGGAAATAAAACCTAAATAATGTTTTAAAATACACCAGAAATCGCATAAAAAAGGATTTATAAACAAAAAGATTTAAATTTTTTTCATCATATTTTAATAAATGGCACATAAATATCTTAATAACAAAAGCATAAAATCACGCAGTTTTAACAAGGTATTTTTGTTTTTGTTTTTAAGAACAAATCAAGAGAATTTTTTAATTGAATTTTTGGGGGTACGCTTGTTAAAATTACTCCGTTGAATTGTATTTCGTTTAGAACATAATTGAAGGCTTCTTTCGTTAGTCGAAATCGCTTTACAAATCTGTAAAAAAGAGAGAATCAAAATTTTTATTAATATATAATATTTTAACTTACTCTGAGTCTGCCAATATTAAGGGATCACTTTTAATGCGGATTTGTATTCTAATGCGTGTTAAATTACACTCTTCTTCATCCGAAGAAGAGAAAAACACAGCAAAATTGTATCCATTAATTAATTGCTGTTTATTTTTAAAAATTTTGTATATAATTTTTTTCTATTTTTCACGAAACATATGTTTCTTGTTTATGTTAATTTACAGTGTGGGTAAATTTTTTCTTGCTTCCGTTTTACAACACTAAAACACAAAACGATTCGTTACGTTTCGACTCATAGAATTAGAAAATTGCGAACTATCGGAATTAATTGCGACACGCAATTATTTCGCTATCGACTCTCAGAATCCTGTTGCGCCTTTGTGACCTCCTCAGAATGCTTTCACTTTCTTTGTGGCCATTAAATTTGCTAGCTTTACGTATTGTTCAGTTAGTGTCTTTTTAGCCAGAAATAAATTATATAAAAGTCACATTTCAGTAAAAGAAGAAAGTAAATATAAAAAATGATTCAAGGAACCTCCTATTGCAACTTATACCTGTAGTTATATTTTTTGAAATAAATTTCTTTTGAGCCTTAAAAAGCAAAAATCGAAATAGCATTCGTTTGTAAATTAGAAACTTATAACATCTGAAAAAAATTCAGGTAAACGGAATGCAGATTACCAATGTTGCAGAATAGGAATATTTAACTGATTGCAAATTTTATTTTCAAAAGACATGAAAGTTGCTACATTTAATATTAAAACCCATTAAAAAAGCGTGAGGCAAAGAAACATTTAGTCTTATGAGTTTGCAGCCTCATTTTATTTTACTTAGCTTACTTTTTACTTTTGCTATGGAAATGCTCATATATCAAAATGTGAGAAGCAGCTTTAAGTAAAATATGCATTGTTACACACGATAGTAGTTACCCTACAAATGTCAAATTTGAATTTACAATTATTGTCCTAAAATTTTATTTACAAATACAAAAATTTAACTCATTAACTCAAATAACTTTTTTTGTGTATTGAAGCAGAGCCAATCAAACAATTAGACAAAGTAAATATAAAAATTCGTAAATATTCAAGTGAAAAAATTTGATTTATATAAGAAAAAAAAAAAGAAACAACAAATTCTTGATGATGTTTTCCGAAGTATTTTATTGCTTCACGATGTATTTAATGCACAAAATAAAACTACCAATGGAATATATAAAAGTTTATTCCATATGTTCCTATTAAATCCATACTACTAAATAGCGAAAATACATTTTTATAATTTAACGCAATGAAGTGTGTTATAAGTTCAAGTGTTAACCAAAAATCAATGTAGCCCACTAAACTATGAAGGTGTACGATATGAAATTTATTTAGTATGTCGGAATAAGTACTTGAATATGTTGCAGTTAGCATTGTTTTATTTGCATCATCTTCGTCATTCACATTGCAGCTATTGTCATCGTAGTCATCGTCGTCGTCATCATCATGTTCATCAGCGAAAGCATCAGGTTTAGGTTTGTGCTCTTTTGGGGCATCTCAAATATCCTGCTGGTGGGTAAGATTTCTTTTTTAAATTCTTTTTTTGTTTTTTTTTTGTTTGGTTGTGTTTTAGTGATGGCAAGTTTGGTATGCGATATTTATCTGGATGCTGGTAAGTCACGTTTGTTTTTTTAACGGCCATAAAAATCAAGAAAAAATAAACTGAACGAAAAAATAAAAACTTCTTATTGTGAATATTTTATAAACATTTCTGAAACATTTTACAAAAACTTTAACAAACTCAATCGAATTTAAAAAAGAAAAAAAAATTTAGTACTTGATTGAGTATTTACACATATTTTGCAGAAATTTTTAATTTGAACTACAAGAAGGTGTATGAGTAAATAAATAAAGCATAAAGTATAGCTGATGACTAATGATTGATTTTTACTTATATTTTTGTCTTCAGCAATGCATTTAAATACAAAAAAGCTTAACTTGTATAAAATGCTTTTCATCTAGATACAAAAGTACAATTTATTTTATTAGTATATGAATCTTGCATGTGGCTGTATGTGCTTGTAATTATTAACTTATGAATGCTGTCAATTCCGGTTTAATATCTAATATCGTTGGTAAGGGCGATGTAGTAAATTACTACTACAGCATTATGTGCTCCACTTTCTTGATATCGCCCCTAAACTTTGAATTGCGTCACAAAGTTTTCTGGGTTTGTTTTGAATGTATTAATAATGTCTTTTAAACACTACCACATAATTTAAAACAATTTTTCATCAGTAATAATTGAGGAAATAAAAGAGGCAAACTTGAGCCAAATTGAAATTAATCATTTTATTTACATGTTTATGTACTAAGATAGTTCAAACAATAATTTATTTCTATATTTAATATTAAGTTAATAGTAACAAAAAGGAAAAATTTAATTAGACTGTTTCTTTAATATTTATCTATTATTATCTTTCTGCATGTGCCAGAGCAAAAATCCTTCAACCTTGCTATATACTGAGAACTACTTTATAATAGCTTTTAGCTTTTTATTCTTACATATTTAATTAAAATAATTACAATATAAAAGATCTTTAATACCTTAAGTAGGGTCATGGAAATAAAGGCTACCAAAGAAACTGATTTATTTATACACTTAAACAAAATCAAGTACAACTGTAGTTAAAAGATCATTAGGGATCAAAATATTTTATTTTCTGACAAACTACAAACAAATCTTTATTAGAAGATGATTTGCATTAGCTGTAATATTTGAGATATTGTCGAATGGTAGTTAAGCTTGTAACAGATAAAAATTCGGCTTGGCCAAATTTCTCGTTTTTTTTTTTTTATTTTTTAGCACGGGTAAGCGTTTACATCTGCAAGATATTGCATTTTACAATCATAACAAAATCCTTATTATTGCTATGGACGAAGATTGTTTTAATTGTCATAGGCGCAAATTTATATACAACACATTGCGCATCGGGAAAAGTATCAAAGTATCGGGTTTTTCGGGACAGTTTGTATTGGAATAAAAATTTATTTGCGTTTTCGAAGGCAGTAATTCATTACAAATTTTTTTATTTAATTTATTTTTTCGTTGAAAACATGCATTTTTGAGTTTAAGTTTTGAAATTTAGAAGCACATATCAGAGCTTATTATTTTTAATAACTTACATTATTGCGAATGTAATATATAGTTGTTTCGCATTGATAGCAATTGAAATGAAGTTGTAAATTTCTGCTGTTTTCTAAAATTAAGGAACTAGCAAATCAAAAATATTGTTAATTACATACCTGACGTGCTTGTATGTAATTATGACAATTGGTTATTTGTATCTTTAAGTTATGATGTGTGTGTGTGCAATAACAAAATATCATTCAGAAGAGTGCAAGTAACATGTTTTAGAAACAATATTGCTTATTTGATACAATTAAATAAAATAGTCAACAAAAATTGAAATGCCGTATTTCTTAATTAATAAGTTCATAGACCAACTAAAAAAACAACAGAGCAAAAAAACTGAATAAATACCAATTCTCATTTCTTGTTTTGGTATTATAGTTATTTTTAACAACTGCCAATTTACTACAACTGAGATTTCGTTTTAGCTTTAGGGTCTTAACTTGCCGGAAGTTGCTGCTTACTGGCAGCAAGTCATCGACATGAATAAATATCAGAAAAATCGCTTTTCGCAAAAAATTATTGAAAGTCTTTTCAATACGGTTTCAAATAAACACAACTCTATATTGGGTTTCGCTTTTAAGAAAAACACTGGCGACACTCGCGAAACACCGGCAATAGCCGTGTGCAAACCACTTTTAGAAGAGGGTGCCAAGTTGGATACTTACGATTCTAAAGTAGAGCCAGAGCAAATTATAGATGATTTGACACATCCATCTGTTACCGATGCATCAGCTACTGACTAAAAATGATTTTTGTTCAACAGTTTTTTCTTCTTTGCAGTACTGTCAAACAGTATGTGTTTTATCAAAATTACCTTATCGAAAAACATAGTGAAGTTTATATTCTTGTGTGCAACGTAACTTTTCATTGATTAAAGGGTCCAACAATTCGCAAGCTCTGAATCACCTTGAACATCATCTCCAGTTTTCAAGCTCTTTTTACTAAGCTCTATATTAAATAAATTTCAGTAATCCAAATTTTTAAAAAAATTTGTATGGTGGAATTAAAACTATTTTTTCCACAGTGATTGCCGTTTGTCGACTGGTTTTCCGTTTGTGTTGTAAAGTGTGGAATGTGATATGCCATTTCAATTTTATATGAACACACAGCATGTGCTGACGTCTTAGCCTCTTTCTGTAACCATAAGTTATCTTGGTGAAATAATTCTTGCTATCCTGTCATAAGAATTCTAGACCATATAGCTACCAATTATTTAAATCGCTTTTCGCAGCTTTACTAAGTTAAGCATATTTTCAGAGACATCTGTTTCCTTGCTTGACATTTGTAGTAACGGGTATTTTTTATAGAGGTGCAGAGCTTTAAGTTGGCATTACTTTTACTTTAAGGTGGCTGTCAAGTGGTTTATGTTTAATGTGGTTTAGCATTCCAAAATAAATAGAATGACGGACGCAAATTGTGCAAATTTGAATAAATACATCGGTAAACAAAAATGCTATATTTGGAGTGATATCGAGACAGCGTTACACTCAGAAAAACTGACTGTTTTGCGGGCTGGTAGAATCATTGGAAAGGGTGCTGTTCAGAGCGTTACCGTCAATGGTAATTGCTATAGAGCCATGAGAGAAATTCATTAATAAAATTTTTCATTCATTAATGGAACAACCATCATTTGCATGAGCTGTGTCGCAACTGATTTATTTAAGGACACATTTGGTTTGATAATTAAGATAGTGGCGCTAGACTATTTTGTGTGGTGATATTTGAAGCCTACGTCAAGACGATT